>CAUYSK010044503.1:0-44938 GCA_963575035.1 Avahi laniger | reverse complement strand
CTAGCTCTCTGGGAGGCCGAGGCAGGTGGATTGCTTGAGTTCAGGAGTTCAAGACCAGCCTGAGCAAGAGCGAGACCCCGTCTCTACCAAAAATAGAAAGAAATTAATTGGACAGCTAAAAATATATAGAAAAAATTAGCCATGCATGGCAGTGCATGCATGTAGTCCCAGCTACTCGGGAGGCTGAGGCAGGAGGATCGCTTGAGCCCAGGGGTTTGAGGTTGTTGTGAGGTAGGCTGACGCCATGGCACTCCAGCCCGGGCAACAGAGCGAGACTCTGTCTCAAAAAAAAAAAAAAAAAAATTGGAGGACTAACACCAACAGCAAGTCACAAAATATAAAAAAAATTCAATTTACAAGTGAAAAAATTAAAATAACCTCAATGACACATACACAATAACGACACAGAGAAAATTACTAAGAAACATAAATGAAATCTTGAATAGAGAAATATCCAGTGTGTCTCAGGATAAGATGACTCAATATTAAGTCAACATAAGATTCATTAGCTCAACATTAAGAAAACATAAAATATTAGTTTTCCTTGATTTGTCTAGTTAAATTTAAATCAGAATTCCAAAAAGAGTTGTAACGTTATAACAGATTTTGGAAAAAATTTTATTTTTGTTGAGCTTGAACTTAACAAAATAATTCTAACTTTAATAAGAAAAAAACACATAAAGAAAAACTAATTTTTTAGTGACTAGCAAGACTTACCCTGCCACATAGTAGGTGTTCGCTAATTATTTGCTATCTGTATAAATTACTGAAAACTACAATAATTATAACTAATGAGACTAATTCCAGGAATAGAAGAGAAAAACCAATGAAATAGATCTGAGAGTAAAGGAACAAACACATGCATATAAGAAATTTAATGTATAATAAATGTGTCATTTCAAATTAATGGGAAAAGAACAATTCATTCGATATGTTGTAAACAGCTATCTATGGATGTAAGGAAAGTTAGATGCCTACTTCACACCATATACAAATACATTAATATACTCTAAAAAGACTAAAGATAAACATAAAAAAATAAAACCGAACAAGTACTCAAAGTAAATATAGGTGCACACTTTTATGACTTTGAGGGAGTGAGAAAAACCTGTCAATGAATCATACCAAGAGCATTAAGTCATGAAAGAAATATATATGAGAAATTTTTCAAGGTAAAAATACTTAAAACTTATTCACAGTAAATTATCAACAAAGTAAAAAACAAACATAAAACTAAGGGGAAGAAATTTAAACAGATTTGTTAAGCCTTGAGTAAATCATTATCCCAAAAGAAACATGAACATATAATATCAGTAGTCAATTCACTAAAAAAAAAAAAAAAGGCCAAAACCAGTGTAAAAAACATTCCAGTTCACTAGTAAACAAATGTATAAAAATAAAAGCAAAAAAAATGTTTACCAATCACAACAGCATCGACAATAAAGAATGATAATCTTACTGTTGAAAATTATGTGATAAAAGATACTTTTTAATAAAAACAATTCATTCAATCATTCTGTAGAGAAATTTGGCAATATATCTCACTTTAAATATATATTTAAAAGCAATTTCATTTTTTAGTAACTGACCTTAAGAAAATAACCAGATAAAAACGCAAAATGTCTTAGACAAAGATAGCCAGCACAGTGCTATTAAACAAGGGAATTCACTGACATTTAAATAAATAAATAATGGAAAACCATATAAATATGTAAGAAAATATTAGGAGGTCATTAAAATGTATATATTTACTGGCATCCAACTATGTCTGTATTAGTAAGTAAAAGGAATGGGGTAAAGTCTATGAGCCTACTATAAAACATGGGGAAAAAAATAGTCTGGAAAACTATATCTAAAATGAATGTTAACAAAGATTCTCTTAGGATGACAAGTGATTTTTACTCCCTTTTTTTCTTTTTGGCATGCCTATATTTTTGAGATCTTACTACTTTCTTTTTGCTTTTGTTTTTGTTTTTGTTTTGAGACAAAGTCTTGCTTTGTTGCCCGAAGTATAGAGTGCAGTGATGTCATCATAGCTCACAGCAACCTCAAACTCCCAGGCTCAAGCAATCCACTTGTCTCAGCCTCCCAAGTAGCTGACTACAGGCATGTGCCATTATGCCCAGCTAATTTTTCTATTTTTAGTAGAGATGGGGTCTCGCTCTTGCTCAGGCTGGTCTCGAACTTCTGAACTCAAGTGATCCTCCTGCCTTGGCTTCCCAGAGAGTTAGGATTACAGGCATAAGCCACTGCACCCAGCCTGAAATCTTACTACTTTCTAAGCCTGCTTTCCTCTGGAAATTGAAGAAAGAGAAAACAAAAAAGGCGGACATCAATAACTACTAAAATAGAAAGATTATCCATACATAGTGAATGGAAGAAGTGGTTCTAAAATATCATGTACTGTCACATGGCTCCATTGTTTTAAGAATATATATACTCATACATATTCTTTAAAAAAATTCTAGAAAATATCAAAATTCTAGAATACGCCAAACTCTGGAATATACCAAAATTTCAACAGTGGTTATCCATTGTGCTTTTCTGCACAATTTAAATTTTCTTACAAAAAGAAAATGTTATTTTTACATTAAACACACATATTTCACCTTTATATACTTAAATTTTATATTCATATGTCAATAAAAATATGATACATAAGTTAACAATAGAAAGCAGAAAATTACTTCAGCAGTAAAAAGACATGAAATTTAATATCAATTCAATTCAAAGTTTCATGGCACAAAACAAAATTAAAGTCACTTAATTTTTCACATAACTCTAATAATAAGATGTATCTCCTCAGTACAGATACTCACTCCATATCTTTCAGCTACAATGTCCTCAAAATTTCTGTTTTGTTTCTCAGCTTGTTCCTTCATTCTCTGATAAGACTTCCTTAGCCAGCTTAATCCACCATCTTCTACTACTGAAACTAAATTCCAGTATAAGTGTTAGTTATACTTTTAATGTGGTTCTTATAAAATATCACTTCTATGATGACTTCTAAAGTATAAAATTAAATATTTTTCTTTAAATATATAGAAATCACAAATGCATTTAAAATTCAACATATATTTGAGTGAATATATATGCAAGCTAGAGTTTTGCCACTATGAAGAAGGAAAAGATAAATTTTCTTCAAGAAAATTTCAATCCTAACAAAATAAAAGGATATAAATAATTGCAATAAAGACAAATATGTGACAACTACTATAAAAATATACAATATAAAGGGTTATAGAAAATAAGAAAAGTGAAGGATTATTTCTAACTAGGAAGTTAGGGAAAATTCCACAAACCAGACTCAAGAAAATGAGTTGGATTTCTACAAAAAAGGTAAGAGTACGGAAGACATTCCCAGAAATAAATAAGGAATAAAGGCACATACATAGAAAGGAAAAAGCTATCTCAGATGCAGCATAAAGAATAAACAAGGAAGTCACAGAATACTAAAATGGATGTTTAAACAAATTATCTTACTTTAGTCATGATTACCAACTAGGAACATTTGAATACCTTCAACAAACTTTATTAAGCTGTTTTTATTTCCTTCTAAACACACCATACTTTTCATATATGTAAAGGAAATCAAATGACTTACTTAAATCAAAATTCTGTTCCTGATTTTCCTTGCCCCAAAATAGGGCTGGTAAAAAATCACCATAGCTCTATAACCAACAAAAATGTACATATGTGGACCCCAAAAGACATGTACAAGAATATTCATAGAAGAGCAATCTGCAATAATCCCAGTTTGGAAACAACCCAGAAAATGTTCACTATCAGTAGAAAGGATATATAGATTGTGATATATTCCTAAAATAGACTATTATACAGCAAGAATAATGAACAAACTACAACTATACACAACAATATGGATGAATCTCAAAATGTGGACAAAAGGAGCCAGAAACAAAGGAGGACATTACTGATTTTTGGTACCAGAAACCAGGATGGTGTTTACCTGTCTCATGACAGGGCACTGACTAGAAGGGCCACAAAGGGGATTTTCTAATAATGTTGTTTCCCAAACTGTGTGCTGATTACACAGCTGTTTTCACTTCATAAAAATGATCAGTCTGCTATACACTTATGGCTTGTGTACTTTTCTATGTATGTTAGATTTCAATAAAGTATACTTAAAGAAAGAAGAGATTTTCCAACCCTCAAACTAATTCTATTCAAATTAATTCTATTCCCACACTCAAATCTCAAAAGTTTATCTTTACTAAACATGTCTTCTAAGATAAAGTGCCCCTTCTTTGCAGGTCTAAAATATTTTATATTTCAAAACCTAGATCTCTAGTTAACTCAATGATTTCACTTTTCATTCAAAGCTTATTTTACTCTTGTTCTTTTTTTCTTATTAGTACAGTCTATAAGATCAAAATTAACAGTACAATCACCCATGGAACTTAGTCTAAATCTGCAATCTACACAGAGATAAGCAAAAGAAATCCATAGTAATAAACACCTATATTAATGTATCAGCTATATGACTAAATTGTTTATTCCACAGAATTATCTGTGAACTGATAAAATGCTGATGGGTGTAGTGAAAAGTTCCTGAACAATCACCAAGATATTATTATAGCTCAGAGAAAAAAAAAAACATCAGATGAAAAGTAACACTGCTTTTACTCCTCTATACTAACATTTAAAAAGGAAATCTTACAGGAATAAAAATTTCAGCCAATTTAGTCACAAGTTAAATTCACACCTTTAGAAATATTTATATAATAAGCTATCTTTAGTTGCTAATATATCCTATTTCAATAGTACTATTAATTTTATAATTAGAGATGGTAATAATGAAGTATTTTTAAGAAATCACCAAATTTAATATATAAAAAGAGAACAAAAAATACCAATTTGCAATACTATCCTAAAATTCAAGCAACAAATATTTAGTGAATATTTACTATGAATATGAAAACTTGTTAAACATAATAAGTAAAAACATGAATATGGCATGGTCCCAAGTCCTCTACGCTGAAATAAAGATACATCAACTAATTATACCAAATTCACTGGTATACAGCAAATTTACGTATATATACTGTATCTCAAATCTGTTTTTTATAGTAAGTGAAAAATTAAGATATGTCAGTGTATGTTTCCATCACAGTTCAAAGATATACTGTTATAGACAAAATACAACCAAATGAATCTGGGTTATATTCCCCCTCTCTCTCTGAAGACAGGCTAATATTGAAATAACAATAAACTAAATATCAGGAGACCTAGATTTTAGTCTTGCTGCTACTACTAAATAGTTGTAAGATCTGAAGCATGTCATTAACTTCTTTGGACCTTTGCTTTTTCATCTGTAAAATAAGGTACCTGATTTAAACCACCTTTGAAAGTCCTTACAGCTCAAAGATTCTAGCAGAGAAAGCCAAAAAATAAACGGGGGCGAGGGGAGGGATCAACAGAAAGAACAAAATCATATCAAAAGTGTCTGCAAGCAAAAATTTCTACTATGTGGTAAAAAATAATAGTCTTCTACTAAAGAATCCGGGGTAACTAACTCAGGACTAGGAATCAGAGGACCTGGATTCTAGTACTGTTCACATGACTACAGAAAAATTACCTGTCACTTTAAGCCTTAGTTTCCTGAGCTGTAACAATCAGAATAATAACATCTACTCTGCTCTCCTCACATGGTTGCTATAAAAATAAGCTGATATATAAATGTGCTATATAAACTCTAAAATTGTACAACTACTCCCATTACTAAGAAGTGATTAAAAATAATTTTGTATGGGCTCTGAAAATGATTTACTTAAACTTTTCCACCTAATTTTCTCTAAGAAAAAAATAATCGAGATTAATGAAATTAATTATTGAAAATATGACACCTTAATCATTACTCAAAAAATGTTCATAAGAGCTGCATAAAACAAATATTTGACATCATCAACATTATTGAGTATTCACTATATTCCAGATACTGTGCTAACAGATTTTCTAATTTAAACTTCATAATAACTATATAAGATAGATACTATCATTATTCCCCGTTATAAATGAATAAATTGGGCTCAGAGAGATCTGGAAATTTTCCCATAGTCACGAAGCTAATAAGTAGAAATACCAAAATTCTAATCCTAAGTAGACTGACTCTGAAGTCTGAGAACTTAGCAACACTATGTCACCTTTACCTCTTCATACTGATATTATAACACCTTTAGGTGCCTCACAGTTTCAGCACTACCACTAGTCTAAATAGAATGATAACACTAGCTGTGTACACAGTAAAACCAGAGCATTTTTTAAAACTTAATTTCAACTCTGGGATCTGAGCTTCTGACAGAAGCTTTCTGTCATTTTTCCTCCTTCTGAATAAATATAATATGGGAAGTGGTGAAAGCATGACATGAAGAGCAAAGGAGAAGGGCTCTCTAAAAGCTGTATGTAAGGTCATTTTCCCCCAGTCTCTGACTTTGCTGTTTCAGCCAGCTAAAAGGTACTACCTAAGGTAGAACTCCAGGTCTTCTCCAACTGCAAATGTCCAAAAACTAAGTTTGTCAATTCTAGGTTTTCCCCAAGATAAATTTATTGACTGTCCTCGGACAATAGGGGTGCTGAGAGCATTGATCACAAAATCCTTCCTACATGGAAATGATTCACTGAGCTAACTTATTGTTCCCCAAATGTTTTTTAAGTTTCTATAAAACAATATTTCAAAGAGAACCTTGTATGACTACAGTTACTATTACATAACCCAACAGACACTTCTGCCCATGCTAAAAGGCAAAAAAGAAACTGTTACAATTAACTAATAATTCCAGTAAAACTGCTAGATAAAATTATAAAGAAACCTGTAAGGTGGCTCTAGGGACATCTCTACATAAAATACAAAAAAATATTTTAACAAATAGCTAAAATAAAAATAAGCAATGTGTAACAAGCAGGAAAATATCCTACTAATAAATCACTAAGATGAAAAGATAACATCATGTAATTTATAATACATAATCTCTATGCTGGGTTAATCGAAATTAAATAAACTTTTCATTGAGATGTAAATGTAACACATAATGGGAATATAAATATTTTTAAATTATGTTATTAAGTATGCTTATATGACACAAATATTTTGTCTCCATCTGCTGGAAAATAACAGCACTCTCCTAAGATCAATACAAATTTTATGAATGCTAGCAAAGTAGGAATTTCTGAAGATATGAACCATATCTTTAATGTTTATACATCATTTTCATGAAATTTCACAGACTTAGTACTTTTTACATTTTGTTACAGACTGTAACAAAAGAAATGCATTATCATATCCTCACAGAATCATATTTTGTATTAAGCCATTTTAAATAGAAACTCAAATATGAAACATTATCAAGTATAAAAATATGTATTTAATCAACTTATTCCCAAATACATCATAATTAAAACAATCTTCCAAAGTACTAATAATTTAAATAAGGCTACAAAAGACTACAAATATTTTATCAATGCTTTGTCATATGTAAACTTGGGTCATTCCTTCAGAAATACCAAATTATAAGAAATGCCTGTGTGTCTACAATCAAAATATAGGAATACCTTTACTAATTGATGATACACTGTAGTCTTCTGGTGGAAGACCTGTCCCACCATCCTTCCAATATGGATTCAATTCTCTTTCCAGCAGTTTGGACTAGAAGAAAACATTTTCAGAGGTCAGATTTTAAAAATAAACCCACCACAAAAAGATATTAATAAATAATAAATCTGTAACCCAGTTAACAGTTGTAACCCCGGACAAATCAATTAAAACTTTTCTTAATATATGCTATTCTTAACATATGTCATGTAACTTGCAGAAAATAATATCTAAATTCACATTCATTCAACGTTTTTATTGAATGCCTAGCATGTCTCAGAATTATGCTGGATGTAGAAGATGTAACTGTCAATAATCCTGATCAGCCCTTGATAGCTTATAATATAGTGAGGAATACAGACAATACATAACTAATACATACTTTGAAGACAGAAATACAAAGTACTAAAGCTGCACAAAGAATTCAAGCCCCTCTCACACTGAAAGATCAAAGTCTTCCTAGAGGAAATATTACTAATATGTGCAGTCTTAGACCTAAAGATGATCAGAAATTAGCTAAGTTTTCTTTTTTGGATGGGGGAGGGAGGATAAAGATGTTCAAGGTAGAAAAAATAACAGCCTGTTCTTTTTTTTTTTTTTTTTTGAGACAGAGTCTGGCTCTGTTGCCCTGGCTAGAATGCCATGGCATCAGCCTAGTTCACAGCAACCTCAAACTCCTGGGCTCAAGCGATCCTCCTGCCTCAGCCTCCCGAGTAGCTGGGACTACAGGCATGCACCACCATGCCTGGCTAATTTTTTCTATATATGTGTTTTTAGTTGTCCACATAATTTCTTTCTATTTTTAGTAGAGACGGGGTCTCGCTCTTGCTCAGGCTGGTCTTGAACTCCTGACCTTGAGCGATCCACCCGTCTTGGCCTCCCAGAGTGCAAGGATTATAGGCAGGAGCCACCGCGCCCGGCCAGCCTATTTTTAAAACCTTAGAGAAAGAAAATACAGCACTTTCAGAAAACAAAGTAATTCTGACTGGCTAAAACTTAGTGTGAGTAAGTAATGACAAGAGATTAGGTTGTCGAGTAATCAGGGACTAGGCCACATAAGCCATTTTGAACTGTTATTGGAGTTTTATGCTGTGGGCAATGGAGACTCATGAAAATGATCAGCTTCATATTACAAAAAGAGCAAACTGGCCTCAGTGTGGAGAAAAGACTGGAGAAGAATAAGATAGAGAGACACAAATCCAGTCAGGAGATTGTGGCAGTTATCTAGACAAGAGATGATGGCAGCCTAACCACAATGTAAGTGCTTCCTGTGTTCCAAGCATGATGCCAGGCACTGGGATTATAATGAGTAAGGCAGGCATGGGCCTTACCATCAAAGAAACCACAGTCTAGAGGAGGGGGAAAGACAATTAAGCAATAACAATAGAGACAGGTGCTATGTAAGTAAAGGGTGCTATGGAACTGCATACTAGTGATACCTGAGTTAACCTTGGGGGTCAGAAAATGCTTCCTACAAGAAATAATAATTGCAATAGGATGGAGAGAAATGGAAAGCATTAAATGCTAGGAACTTCAGTTTCCAGGAATATGAACCAACCATACCATCGAAAATAAAAATGCTAGATAAACTTAAAAAAAAAAAAAGACAGCTTTTTAAATGTATCCATGAGCTGACAAAAAAGTAAAGAATCTTCAAAGGACAAAATTTAAGTTAAAGGTTAACTTAGAGGGATAAGCAAAACCATAAACCACAAGGATTTGATTTCTTAGAGTAATTTGTAGCAAAAAAGGTTCTGTCACCTCCCTTGTTAGTTTACTACAAAATCTGTCAGTATCTATAATCAAAGAATTTCTTCCAATGGTCTTATCTAGACACACAAGGAGATACACATCGGGTACTCAGCAGGATAAAAAAAAAAAGGCTAGCATTACATACTGAAGAGAACAACTGACAAGAGGCTAGAAAAACTGTAAGGGACAATCTGAAAATGTATAAAAGACTAAGGACTGAAAATATAAAGAACTTCTATAAATCATTAAGAAAAAGACAAATGACCCTAATAAAAAGGAAAAAACATAAACAAGCAGTTCACACTACAAGAAATCTGAACAAACAACATGAAAAGATCTTTGTTGTAATTATCATGTAAATACATATAAAAACAATGAAATACCATTTCTTACTCATTGGTTAGTCCAGCAAAAATTTAAGTTTGACAATTACAGATACTACGTTTTGGAAAAGGAACATGTTGCTGGAACAACATAAATTGTTATAATCTCTTTGCAAGTATTTGTAAAAGAAGATAGGTACATACTCTATAAATAAGCAATTCCACTTGTGGATATCCACATAGAGAAATTTGTACACATATGCATGAGAAAATACACATAAGGCCTTCATTGTAGCACTGTTTGTGATAGTGAAAACCAGTAAACAATGTAAGTATCCATAAATAAATGAATGGATATTTAGAGTATGGTATAGCTGAATGATGAAAGACTACATAAGAACTAAAAGGAATAAAATAGAAATAAAATATATTAACGTGAATCAATCTCTAAAACATGTTCAGGTCTTCTAGTCAAAATCGCTTATTAAGCTTCCACTTCATCATGACCTCCCCACTAAGGACAAACAGAAAAGATATATAATATAAGACATACCTGAGTTCAAAACAAGATAAACATCTCTGTGGATCAGAAACAGAAGAGAAATGCAAAGCAGTATGCAGGACTGAGGCCACAGGCCTACAGGGCTCTACGTTTAGCAAAAAGTGATAGTTCTGAGTTCAATTTGTGTAAGATAAAAAAATACTAAAAGTGCTCCAGCTGAGACAAAAGAAGGGAATCTGTCTCACCACATGAAGCCAAGGATTGAGGAAGGGAGAGCTCCTGCTCATGAGAGATGGCTGAAGAATTGGTATAAGGTACAGAATGGGTCCATGGGTAAGTGCTATATAGGTGTATAGCCTATAACACAATGTAGCCATAAAGAGAGAAGAGGACACAGCACAAACACAGCCTCAAGCATTGGTTTTCAAATTTTTCTGTGACCCTGACCCATGGTGAGAGTTGGGGTGTGTGAGTGTGTGTGTGTGTGTGTGTGTGTGTGTGTGTGTTCAAAATAAGAGTTTTAGGGAAAAAAATAAATCTTTCTAACATGTAATACATGCTGATATTTTATATTTTTAAGTGCTGATTGCAATAAATTCAATTCATGACCCACATTTTGAAAACCACTAGCTTTAGAACATCAAAGAAATTATATTCCCATATCAAGAAGAGATATAAAATCAACATGTTTCACACTAAACAACTGAAGACCATTATTTTAGATTTCTTCCCATTACCTTCACTTTATCTTTGCTGCCACTACAAGAATTAACATTTGGTTTTAAGAGCCATTTTTTTCTAAGAAAGAAAACAAATACTTGTCATTTAAGAACACGATGATGTGTTAGAGAAATGCAAATCAAAACCACAATGAGATATCACCTAACCTCAGTGAGATTGGCCTCTATCAAAAAATCCCAAAACAACAAATGTTGGTGAGGATGTGGAGAGACAGGAATGCTCTTACACTGCTGGTGGGACTGCAAATTAGTGCAACCTCTATGGAAAAGAATTTGGAGATACCTCAAAGAGCTAAAAATAGAAATACCATTCAATCCAGCAATAGTAGTATTAAGCATCTACCCAAAAGAGCAAAAGATGTGCTATAATAGAGACACCTGCACCCAAATGTTTATGGCAGCACAATTCACTATTGCTAAGATGTGGAAACAACCCAAGTGCCCATCAATTCACGAGTGGATTATTAAAATTTGGTATATGTATACAATGGAATATTACTCAATCATAAGAAACGACAGTGATCTAGCACTTCTTATACTTTCCTGGATGGAACTTAAGCCCATTATCCAAAGTGAGGTATCACAAGATCAGAAGAATGGGCTCCACTTGTACTCGCCATCAAATTGGTACTAACTGATGAACACTAAGGTGCTCACATGGCAGTAATACTCTCCAGGAATTAGGGGGATGGGGGTGTAAACCCGCAACTAAAGGACATGGGGAGCATTGTAGAGGGGAAGGGCATGTCTCTAACCCTCACTTGGGTGAGGCAAAGACATAAAATGTAACCATAATGTTTGTACCCTCATAATATCCTGAAATAAAAAAATATATTTAAAAAAAAAAGAATATGATAATGTGCAAAGAACACACCCAAACTGACATGCAGGTGGTGAAAATTGGCTCATCTCACTCACTAGTCTAGATGATTTACTTCTGCATACGACAATCTGAATTCTTACCTAAGCAAAATTCCTAAATTACTACAGATTACCAAACTTCAGAACTGAATCCAAAGATTTATAGAACAGCAGAGTAATTGGGATTCATGGAGGAAAGAAACTAAATCTACAATTTCAAATATACAAAAAGTTCCTACAATGTGCAGAGTTCTAAACTAGCTGTTAAGGAAGATACAAATATATTAATAAATAAAATAGAGTTTCTCAAAAGTTTATATAATGGAAATAGAATAAGATCACCTATCCTATGAGTACTTTATAGAAAACTACTATTAATAGTACTATACAGCAAAGGAACAAAGTGCTACGGAAACATAAAGAAAGAAGAGATTTATTTCAGTCAAGAGAAACAGGAAGAGTTTCGTAGTATACATGAAATAGGCCTTTAAGGATAAACAGGATGCAGGCATACAGATGAAGGGAATTCATTAGAACAAAACAAATGAACAAAAAATTTAGAGGGAGGAATTTCCAGAGAAATATGAAGGAGTGATTAAACTAGTATAGTTGAAGTACAAATTACCTGAGAGAAAGAAATTTACCTTAAACATCAATCTAATGAGATTGGACTATATTTGTAGGCAACTTCGAGAGTCTCTGAAAGAGAACAATAAATATAGTCCAGGCTCTGAACAAGTTGAGAAATAAAACAAAAAGCATAGGAGATAAATACAAAAATTACCTTTATCATTGATAAAGGCTAAAGTGGAAGAAAATCGTTCAGTGAAAGCCAAACGGGCCTGTTAACTGAATCTCACAATAAGGAAGACTTTCCCAGGTGCATGAAAGCACCAAACCAAACCCTGTCTCTATCTCATTCCCTACCTGGTCTCTGCGGGCAGCCTGTCACATAAGCAGGAAAGGCAGAGCTAAGCTGAGCATATTCAGTTTATTTTTTCCAAATTTTCCAGTAGAAAATTTACTCCATATCCTCAGAGACAGAATGAAAAAAAGAGTGTGGCATGACATATCACTAGTGGAGCTTCCCACATCAGAAGTTCTTGTTGGCTCTTTCTCAAATCTGCCTCCTTTACCTTTTATTCCTTACGCATATTTTCTATACCTCCTGCTACTTTCAATTTTTTTTCTTGAAAGTAAACATTCAGAATATATTATTAGAACTTTTCTTTCTCCATTGGTTCACATTACACAGGTTTGTACATGCAGCTATAAAAGGCAAATGTAAGCATGCTTTCTTAAAGATTTAACATAAGCTGTTTTCCTTCAGTGAATGAAAATGTTTGACAAAGAAATTCCTTTCTAAGCTAACCTTTACAATATGTTATTAGAACATGTTTCTTTCTCCATGTGGCCCTAATAGGCCACATAGAGAAATCCAGCATTAAAAGGCAAATGTAAGCATGCAGTCTATAAGATGCATCATAAACTGTTTTCTTTCAGTGAATGGGACAGTTTGACAGAGAAACACATTTGTTTGCGAACATTATTAGAACGTATTTCTTTTTGTTTTGTTTTGTTTGGGAGAGGAGGGTTTGTTTCAGGATTTTCTCTTTTTTTATTCATTCAGATTTAGCAGGTACAAGTGCAGTTTTTTTAAATGGATATATTGTGTATTGACAAAGTCTGGGCTTTTTGTGTATCCATAACCTGGAGAGGGCACATTGTACCCAATAGGTAATTTTTCATTCCTCACACCCCTCCCACCCTCTCAACATGTTAGAGAATCCAATGTCTATTTTTCCACTCTGTGCCCACAGTTTAGCTCCCAATTATAAGTGAGAAAATGCATATACCTGCTGTTACTTTATAAAGGTATATTAAGTAATCCAATAGATAAAGGTTTTGTGGATTCTACTGTTTACTGTTTCAGAAAACTGTCTTTCAAGTACTAACCTCATATTTTCATGTATTTTGTGATTTGAGGTGAGCTTATATTCCACAGAACTTTTGTTTCTGCGAAAACTGTGAGGCCTAGGTTGACAGTGTGATCCTCTAGAAAGGACAAGTGGTTACTTCTGCCAAGTACTTCAAGGCACTACCAACTCAAGAATATTTTAAAATAAATTCCCACCTTAAAGATTTTTCAGACCACACAGGTAGTATGAATTCAAGCCATAAACTCTATGAATCCAAGCTATAAACCCCATAGTACCAGCTTGTGTTTACATATTCTCTGGAGACGTTTTCCCCCCTCTACCATACAAGATGTTTGACAAGACAGGCAAGTTTTCTTGCTTTCAATTGGGTTTTTTTCCCAAGTTCATCCTTTAATTGAGGATATATCCCCGTGGGGTTCCAGATTTTTAGAGGTTTATCAATCAGACTTTCCCAACTCATGCAGGCTCTTGCCCTTCTCTCCTATCCCCAAGCATCCATTAAAATTGAAATTCTAGATTACCAGGATTGTGGGATGCCCCAGGAAAGCGACCAGCTTCAGCATTTCCTTACTTCTCTGGATTCATGCTTTTGCCTCATTTTTTAGCCTCTAAAGATTTCCCACTGTTTTCTTACCAGCAAGGTGACAACAATAAAACATAAAATAAAAATGCTTATATTTTATCCAGAATTTTTAGGTGTCTTGAAATGGAAGCATTTTTATGGTATTTAATTCAGCATGTACACTAAAACAGAAGTTGAATGGGTTCACTTTTGATTCAATGATATTAACCTAAACTCAGTATTCACTCTCAACTATATATGTCCTAAATTTATAAATCTAGTATACCTTTAAACTGACTTCCTATAGGAAATTTACTTTAAAGAATTCATATCACATTTCGTAGTTGTTCTCACTAATTTTATTAAATACCACAAAAGATAAAATAATATTTTACAAGTAAAATTGTATTAATATAAGTGTCTTATCAGTTTAGTAAAGGCAAATTAGAAGATTAAAGCATTTTAAACATTTTCTTACCTGCTCAAGTGCTTGAGTTTTCTCTTGCTCTATTTTCCTCAGAACTTCTTTTTCAGCTTTGAGTGATGATGATGACATGGTTTTAACAGACATAAAATCAACAGTCATCCATTCATCCCTCTGTTAAAAAAAGGAAGCCAATTCAATCTGAACTGATTAGAATTTAACAATATAAATAATAATAAAGGAAGCCATTTTGATCTAAACTGATTAGAATTTAATAATAATATAAATAATAATAAAGGAAGTCATTTCAATCTGAACCAATTAGAACTTATAATATAAATAATAATAAAGGAAGCCATTTCAATCTGAACCAATTAGAACTTATTAATATAAATAATAATAAAGGAAGCCATTTCAATCTGAACTGATTAGAACTAATAAGAGCAGGGATTTTGAAGGCAATTAAACCTGAATCAAATCCTACATGGCTATATAACTTTAAGCAAGTTTCTTAATATCTTTATGCCTTAGTCTTTCCCCTAATAAAATGGGATAAAATCCCTACCTTTCAGGATTCTTTTAAGGAGTAAACAAGATAATATAAGGTACCCAGCATAGTCCCTGGCACACAACAAGCAATCAAACATTAATTCCTTTTCACCTGTCTTCCTTTATCTAGGGCTAAAAGTGGATAAATTACATTCTTCCTTAGGCATATGAACTATGACCCAAAATTTGTGAACTATTTCAACTGTTAAGTATTGCTAAGAAAACGAAGGTATGAAGTGAAGGGAAAGAAAACTGTGATTGAACTCTACTCACTGTAGAAAGGTCAGATAGAGGTAACGGTATAAGGCTTCCATATATGAGGGGGAAGTGCCACTTCTCTACCAACCAAATGCAGGAAAACCCTAAGGGACTAGAATAGAGATGAGCACTCATTTCCTCACAGCAGGAAGAGAAGGGGAGTCTAAATGCTCAGCAAATAGCATTACTGCCAAGATTATTCATAAAATATATTGTTTTCAGAGTCTAATTTTTCTCCTGAAGAAATTATAATCATCTTTCATTTCAACATTCATCTATTCTTAGAAGCTGATACTTCTTTCTTTAAAATCAAGTGGCTTGCTTACCTGAATAACTTGCTTGTCGTCTTCTTGTTCTGACCTTTCACCTTTCACTTTCCAGGCCTTTTCCTTGCCAAGAGTCTGGGATGGAACAGCTTCAACCCACTCATCTTCAGAGCTCTAAGAACATTTAGCATAGAAGTGAAATTCTCGAATTTGCATAATTTCATACAAAATTTCTCTGCTGTTGTTAAGTAGTAGAAAGTCAGCTTCCTAGAGAAAATTCTTACCCAATATTTTCCCTTTAAAAAATGACATTGAAAAGTTGAAGGAAAAACATGTAATACATTATTTGGGTTAGGCCCACAAAACATAATCAAATTATTTTTATTTTCTGATCAGTTTATTATCAAGCCAAAGGAAAGAAAAAAAGAAAAATTAAAACTATCGGGTAGAGAACTCACTTCAGCACAGAGCTTCGGTGCCTAACAGCATCACCAAGCAGTTCTCACATCTTTGCTTCATTAGAATAGGGGAAACAACACCCACATAAATGGTTTGCTGTTTGCCCCTAAGTTTCAAATATTCAGATTTCCCTGAATCTAAAAATGCAGAGATCTCAGGTAACAGCTAGACTAGTAAGGCATTTTGCTTACTATGTTTAAATATCAGATTATTAAATTAATTAAGAAGTATTCAGTCAACATCTACTATGTGCTGATCATTATGTCAGGTTTTAGGTTTAGTTTTCCACAAATGTATCAATCTACTCTTCTGTGTCAAGTACTGTATTAAGTACTTTCACATACATTATCACCCTGAAGCCTTAAAATAACCCTATAAAGTATGATTTGGGTTCTATAGATAAGGAAGGCTCCCCTAAATTAAGTACTTTGCCCAGGCTATGTGGTATCCAAGTGTGAGAACCAGGATAGGAATCTAGATCTGTCTGGCTCTAAAATTATCCTTCACAGCTGTAAAACTTAAGTGTAGGAAAGATCCTAGAAATCACCTAGCGCAAACCACCTGTTAAAGCACAGCTGAGAAACTCTGAAGCCACGTGAGGGAAAAGTGAGTGAATAGCAATGCAAACAGAATCTGGGTTTCTTGAATGAGACCAATATTCTTCCATTCTACAAAGTTCTCAGGAATTACCTAAAGCTTTCTTTGATTACAGATCACAAATATATCTGTCAAAAAGTATAATCTACATAAAGTAAACATATTTGGGCTCTGCCACCACAACTGCCAATTGTTTCCCAAAGCTAGGCAGATTTTATCCATTCATTCATTCATTCCTGTAGACCTTGATTTGGATTTATAGAAAACTCAGAACTAGTTAGTTTTATTTATAGTTAAACTTTTATAAGATAATCACTATAAATGTACTTCTGGTCTACTCCTATTTACATCATCAAATCAGTTTAGGAGGACCTTGTTCCTAATTCTTGATGTCATTCACCAAAAAGGGAGTTTGTAATCTGAAAAAATTAGTACTTTCTTTGGGGGAGTTGCCAATTTGCTAAGATCAAACTAAAACAATTTAAAAGTCAATGTTCCATAGAATTTTGCCATAGGTCTTCTTCAGTAACTATGAATTTTCTTTATCTTACTAGATGTTGACCAACCACTTGAAACTCATTAAATGGAGCCATCAGTTGCTTCATCACCACAGTTGCAACCAGTCTCCAACTCTGGCTAAATCCTGTTATCATGATCTGCAACTTCAGTTTACATGGACTCAATTCCAGGTAGAATTCCCCTTACTGGTCCGTGATCAGTTCTCTCTTCTATTCCCTTACTCTCCTTTGAAGCATTTATCAGTTTCACATTTATTTGTGGGACTATGTGATTAATGTCTCACTCTCCCACTAGGCAGTAAGTGCTGTAAGTACAGGAACTACACCTGCTTTTGTCTACATTAAATCCCCAAGCACCTAGCTAAATACACTGGCAGATAACGTCAGCTTCTTCAACACCTTCCTCAAGCTCTATACAACTCCCATTCCCCATGTGTTCTGCAAATGATGTCTCCTCTTACCTCACTGAGAAAAATAAAGCTACCTTAGCTTCCAACCCACCCTCCAACAAAATTATTTACAGCTGTGCCTATCCTTACCACCTATTAACTCTTCCTGTTCAAGGCAGATCTTCCTTCAAAGGTTTTGATCCCAACAATTCCTGTTCTTCCAGGACCTTTCTCCATTAATTATCTCCTCTTATACCTTCAAAGATCCCTAATGGCCTAGAAATATGCTCAAGTATTTCCCATCCTTTCATCCTTTTTTTTTTTTCCTTGACTTGTGTATCCCTCTAGCAGGAATTCATCTTCCACCTTCCATTCTAAGACAAACTTGAAAGAGTAGTCTACATCCACTGCCTTTATACCCTCACTTTCATACATTTTTCTCAAAATTCTACAATATAGCTATTGTCCCCATTAATCTACTGAAAGATCTTGAAAGTTCACCTATGGCTTCCTCTGTGTCAAATTCAATGAAACTTATCTCCCTAGACTTCTCTGCTCAATACAACTTTGGTGATGACTCACTTTCTTGACTTCCATAACACTTTCCAGTTCTCTTCCCACTCTTTGTTTCTTCTCCATTTCCTTCATGCACTCTTCCTCCTTTGCTCAGCCCTCAAATATCCATGTTATTTAGGGTTCCATTCTTTGCCCACTATATTTTTTAATATCTAAACATTCCCATTGGGCCATTAAATCCACTCTCATAGCTTGAACTACTACCAATTGTGCTGATACCTTTCAAATTTGTCTAACAAAAAGTTTCAGTGACTTAATTGTCTAGTATATGTGAATGCCATGCTAAACTCAACAAAAAGAAAAAATAAATCCATCATCTTCTTCCACAAAATCTGTTCCTCCTTCTGTATTACTTAACTAAGTTACCTGGCACAACCAATCACCCACTTAACCAAGTCAGAAACTCAGGATCATCTTCTTCACCCATCCAAACCTATTATTTTCATTCCTAAAATATTTATCAAATATACCATAGAGAAAATACCATATAATTACCATGGGAGCCTACTTCTACCCCTGCTTACAGCAGATTAGTTCAAAAGTAGGTACCTGACCCAATTCATTTCAATCTAAGTCATTCCCCAGGAATTTGAAATTAAAACTAAATGGGCTGATAAAACTAAGAAGAACTGGAAAGGCATTAGTAGAGGCCATTTCTTTCATGAGGAAGGGAATTCAGCAAAAATTGATCTGTTTCAAGAAAAAAAAATAGAACTCAGAGGGGAAAATAAAATGAAGAAGAAGATTCCAAAAAGCATTCACAACTCTTAACTTCAACGATTTCTGAAGCCGAGCTGCCTTTCTACACCTAGATGTCTTATGAGAAAGTTGAACTCTAATAATAAATCCCCACTTATTTTTGCATAAGCCAATTTATGTTTGGTTTCTGTTACCTGCAACCAAGATTACCAACTAATACATATTCTCCCTTTTCCATTCTTAGAGCAGCAGCCCTAGATCAGATCTTATCTCTCACCTAGACAACTGGAATAACCAAATTAGTCTCCTGGATTTCAGTCTTTCCTGTTCCCCTTCCTTCTCCAACTCCCACTCTCCACCCCAAATACATTTAGAGCAATATAAAGGAGACATCTGACCACTGTACTCCTCTTCTATGGCTCCCTGTCATAAAGACTGCCAGTTATTCCTCTGCTTTTCTACAGATAGAACACAATTTTACTTGGAGAAGCAATGTGCTTCCCATGCTGGAAAGTGAAGCCTTATGAGCAAGTGTCCAATGAGATGTAAATAAAAGTATTGTGTGGAATTTTCTGGAAGTCAAGTTAAGGGGGAGTGGAGTTAGAGCATCCTCTTTCCTGTTATCTGGACTAAGAGACAATGCTGTAAGGATGATGAAAGAGCAAGACAACAGAAGCCTTGGTCCCAGAAGACCATACTAATCCTAGGTTACCTACCTGATGCCTTTCATATGAAGGAACTTCTATCTTGTTTAACCAATTGCTATTCTGAGATTGTCTAACAAATGCAATTGAACCTGATTATACACTCCCTAATGTACAGAGTCAAAACTCCTGATTTACCAAGCCCTTTCAATTCTTACAGTTTATCTCCATTCACTCTTTCCTCTTGTTTTATGATCTAGTATTATCAAATTGTTTATAGTTATATTTACATACATACACACACACACACACACACACTCATACAACATATTATCTCACACTTCTAGGCCTTTGCTCTCACAATTCCTTATGCATGAAATGCCAAGCACATCTTTATTTGCCTAATTCTCACTAATCCTTCCAGTCTCAAGTATCATTTCCTCAATAAATCTGCTAATGAAATTCTCCCTCCCTTAATACCTGTATTACCATGGCATCATGAGATTACATATTATGTATCTCTTTATCCAATTAGAAAATAAGTTCCCCAAAGGTTTAAAAAAAAATTTCTTTATATTTTTATATTCCCCATGTCTAGAACATTGTCTTACAAAGAATAGGCACTCAGTAAATATGTGCTGAAATTAACTGAAACCCCTTCTTTTACTCTTCCAATAGCACTAGTCAGAAACTTTATGTAGTAGCCTGCATTCAGGCATTAAATGCCCGGAACTGAATGGAAGACACATTTGTGATGCAGTTAATAGTCTTATTATTCATTTATAGAGCAGTGATACCTAGACCACTCTGTGCAATCCTCCTGCCTCTATTCTGTTTCTGTTAATTTTGTTACTCATTTTCACAATTATGCACTCACCTCAACACTTCAGCAAAATTGATGTTCCCCTCTTCCCGTGCTGTAACTTCAGTTTCCTTGCTGATTTTAGTTCGATCCTCCATTTTACCTTGAAGGACTCATAAACCATCAAGCTTAATATGCTCCCACACCTAACACAGACCTGGGCACTCTCCTCACATGTAGCCTTCAGAATTAACCACACCCCTAATCCTATCTAGAGGTCAAAACCAGAAGGTGGAACCAAGACAGAAAAGTACTATCAGCAAAAAATCAAGGGAACTTGAGGACTTCTGCTTCTAGCCATGACATAATGAATGACGTCAGAAAATAGAAATAAAAATAGAACATATGTGAAACAACTGTTTTCAGACACTGAATATTAGTGCAGGACTGTGATCCCTGATAAAAGGGAAACAAATGGATGTGAACACTACAATCTCCACAGCTTTTCGCCTGGAGGCACTTTCCATACCACAGCACAAAGAGAGGTAACCCCAACAGACATGACAATCTCACTGAGCTAGGAGACAGAATTTGAATTTTGTGAAGGCTGGCACAAAGTAAAGATGAGGATATAACTACACAGAGAAAGAGCACCAGAAATCTACATAAAGGACCCTTGGAGTCTTCAAGTATATAAATACCAAGCTGAACATGCTGCGGATGAGAGTCCACATGGTCAGGCAAAGAATAACTACCATGGAAGGAACAATTGCTGGAGAGCTGTAAGCAGAATAATCCTCAGAGCTCAGAAAGGGCTAGAAGACATTCTAGCTCCTACTAACCAGAATGGAGAAACCTTGTTGAACATCCAGGACAACCAGCAGAGACCCCACAGTGTCATGCCTTAGTAAGGCTAAACCAAACCTAGAGTAAAGCTGCTCTAGATGCATACTAACGAAATCTAAAAACAAGCCTTGAAAAGGATTATGCTAATCCACAGGTAACTATCTATCTGCCAAAAGAAAACTCAACACCCCTAAAAGGATGTCAACAAAATCCAGCAGTCACAATACAACTTTCACGAGGTTCAGCATCTAATTAAAAATTACTAGAAATTCAAAGAAGCAGAAAACCATGACCCAAAGTTAGTAGAAAAATCAATTAATTGAAACAGAACAAGAAAATAAAAGAGAAAATGAAACAGCAAACCAAGACATTGACACAGCTCTCATAAATATGTTTAGGGAAAGGAAAATATGAACATAATGAGGAGATAAACTGAAGATATAAAAAAGACTCAAATGAAACTTCTAATGATGAAAAATACAATACCTGAAATGAAAATGTCACTGGATAGCGATAACAGTAGACTAGACACTGCAAAAGAAAAGGCCTATGAACCTGAAGCTTATGGCATAGTAATAAAACCTACCCAAACTAAAACACAGAAAGGTAAAAGGCTAGAAAGAAAGTGAACAGAGGCTCACTGACCTGTGAGACAGTATTAAGAAGACTACCAAAATGAAAAAACACTCACAAAACAATAACCAGAGAGTTTCAAATTTGAGAGAAACTATAAACTCACAAATCAAGAAGCAAAATGAACCTAAAGCAGGTGCTATAGTCTGAATGTTCATGTCTCCCCACTCCATATTCCTATGTTGAAATCCCCTAACCTCCAAGGTGATGGTATTAGAAGGCAGGGCCTTTGGGAGATGATTAGGAGTGGGATTAGTACCCTTCTAAAAGGGGGCACAAGAGAGCTCCTTTGCTCCCTTCCGCCATGTGAGGTTAGAGTGAGAAAAGAGCTGTCTATGAGGAAGCAGGCCCTCACTAGACACCATATCTGCCAGTGCCTTGATCCTGGACTTCCCAACCTCCAGATATAAATGAGAGATATGAATTTCTGTTGCTTATAAGCCACCCAATCTATGATATTTGGTATAGCAGCCCAAATAGACTAAGACAATGGACAAACACAAAGAAATCAACAAGATGCATCATAATTGATTCACTAAAAAATGATAGTAAAGAAAAAAACTTAAAAAGCATCCAGAATAAAAAGGAAGGCTAGATACAGAAGAAAAAGGATTAAAAAATACTATGAAATTCTTTTTATGTATAACGCAAGCCAGAAGACAATGGAATGACATTTTAAAGCGCAGAAAAAGAACTATGAATGTAAAAATCTGTATCTAGCCACTAACCCAGCCAAATATGGCTACTGAGCACTTAAAATTTGGCTAGCAAGACGGAAGAAATGAATTTTCAACCTGATAAAATTTTAATTAAAAAACGTAAAAGTTATATACAGTTACCATATTGAATAGTGTAAAAAACCCTCTAAAAAACAGGAAAAAATTAATAGGCTAGATAAAAAAGCAAGACCCAAATATATACTGCCTACAAGAAATACACTTTCAATATATAAGAAACAGATATATTAAAACTAAAAGTATAAAAAAAGATATAACATGAAAATACAAAGAACAAAACTGAAAAGGTTTTAATATGAGAAAAACAGACTTTTACAGTTAAGAGTATTACCAAAGATAAAGAGGAACATTTCATAATAAGATAACGGTCAACTCATCAAGGAAATATAACAATCCTAAGTATGCACGTACCTAATAAAGCTTCAAAATACATAACGCAAAAACTGACAAAACTGAAAGCAGAAATAGACAAATCCACAGTTACACTTAAAGATTTTAATACTGTTCTCTCCGTAATTGATAGGACAAATAAACAGAAAATCATAAGAATACAGGAGACTTAATACTATTAACCAACTTTCACTAACTGACATTTATAGAACACTTTACCTAACAACAGCAGAATACATAGTCATTTCAAATAAACATGAAATTTTCACCAAGATATATCATATGCTATTCTTAGCTTTCTGGGCTGTCTTTAAAAAAAAAGATCATAGGCTAGAACATAAAAATACGTCTCAATAACTTTTTTAAAAATGAGATTATACAGAGTATATTCTGTAACAGTAATAGAATTAAATTTAAAGTCAATAATAAAAAACCTAGTAAAATCCACAATTATCCGGATATTTTAAAACTTATATATAATTAATGAATTTTAAAAAAAGTAAAAAAATATTTTGAATAGGATGTCATAAAATATATGACACATCAAAATTAGGTGGAGATATAACAGTGTTAAAAGAAAAATTTAGAAATTAAATATTCATTAGAACAGAAGGAAGATTTAGAATCAATGACCTATGCATCCACCTTAGGAAGCTAGAAAAAGAAGAGCAAATTAAACACAAAATAAGTACTAGGAATGAAATAGCAAATATAGTTTCTAAATAGAAAATACATAGAGAAAAAACAATGAAACTAGAAAGTAATTCTTTTGAAAAGTCTAATACAACTGAAAAACCTCAGGCAAGAGTAACCAAGGAATGAAACAGAAAACAGAAATTACCAAAATCAGGAATGAAAGAGGGGACATCACTACAGATTCCACAGACATCAAAAGGACAAATGAAAGATTACAAACAACTTTATGGCAATAAACTTGACAATTCCAATGAAATAAATTCCTTGAAAAATCCAAATTATTAATACTAAAACTAACTCAAGAATAAATACAAAGTATTTAATATAGCTAATACAGGAATTAAATTTTTGGTTAAAAACCATTCCACAAAGAAAACTCCAAGACCAAAGGGTTTCACTGGTGAATTTTTAACGAACATTTAAAGAAGAAATCACATCAATCTTGCACAAATTCTTTACAAAATAGCAGAAGAGGAATACATTTTAATTCATCTGTGAGGCCAACATTATCTCTATGCAACAACGCCAATATCCTTCATAAGCGCAGATGGAAAAAATCCTCAGCAAATGGTTAACAAATCAAATCCAGAAATATGTGTATTATATAAACTATATATATATACTTAATATATGTATAAATATATATACATACACACACATATTAACAAATGTGGCTTCTCCCAAGAATGCATGTTGATGAAGCATTTGAAAATCAAAGCAATGTAATTCTCTGTGTTAGCTGAATAAAGGAGAAAAATCATATGATCATATCAATAGATGCAGAAAAAGTATAGAATTTGATACTCTTTCAAGATACAAACTCAAAAAACTGGAAATAGAAGGTAATTTCATGTATGAAAGGGCATACATGAAAATGTCATAGCTAACATCATGCTTAAAGGTGAAAGACTAAATGCTTTCCACCTAAGATAGGAAATAAGGCAGTGATGAGTACTCTCACCACTTACATTCAACACTATATTAAAGTCCTAGCTACTGAAATAAGGCAACAAAAAAAATAATAAATAAAATAAAAAGCACAGAGATTGAAAAAAAAAAGTAAAACAGTCTTTATTCACACATACCATAATCATGTACCTAAAAATCCTAAGAAATCTACCAAAAAAGCTACTAGCATAGTATTTGTGAATTTAACAAGGTGAAAAAGACACAAGATAAATATACAAAAAGTAGTTATATGTTTATATACCAGCTGCAAACACATTTTTTTAAAACTCTATTTATACTAGCACTCTAAGAAAACAAAATAGAAAAAAATACAACAAAAGACATATAAGACCTCTATAATGAAAATTCCAGAACATTGTGAGAGAAATTAAAGAACTTGAATGGATAGAGAAATATACCATATGCATGATCAAGTGAAAGACTCAGTATTTTAAGATGTCAATCTCCCAAAATTAATCTACTGATACAAAACAATTCCAATCAAAATACCAGCAGATATTTTTATTGAAAGTAATAGGCTTATTCTAAAATTTATAAAGAAATGCAAAAAACTTACAGTAACCAAAACAATTTTCAAAAAGAACAAAATCAAAGAACTTTCACTACCTGATTCCAAACTTACCCTAAAGCTCCATTAATTAACACAGTGTATTTATGAGAAACACGTAGCTCAATGGAGCAGGATAGAGTCATATGCTCCATCGATTTTCAACAAAGGAGCCAATGAAATTTAATAGGGAAAAGTTAGCCTTCTCAATAAATGATGCTAGAACAAATGGAAATTCATATGGGAAAAAAATAAACTTTGACACTTACACTATAAACAAAATTTAAATACTATGATTTATTAATAATAGATCATGGATAAGCAAAAAAGGAAAGCTACAAAACTTCTAGGAAAAGTATCCAGAAGTGTCCAGAAAGTATCCAGGAGAAAATCAGGTGTGATTGAGTTGTGAAAAGATTAGGACACCAAAATTACAAAGAAAAAATAATAAAAAACAAAAAATGACTGATAAATTAGACTTCACAAAAGAAGACACAGAATGGCCAATAAAGACTTAAAATGATGATTTACATCATCGTTCTTCAGGGAAATACCACATGAGATATTACTACACACAAAGCAGAATGGCTAAAAATTATAATGACTCACAATACCAAGTGGTAGCAAGGATGTGGAATGACTCGAACTCACACAGACTGTTAGCAGGAGTGTAAAATGGTCCAACCACTTTGGAAAACAATGGCATTTTCCCAAGAGAAATAAAAACATATGTCCACAAAAAGACTTGTACACAAATGTTCACAGTAGCATTATTCATACCAGCTCCAGACTAAAAATAATCCAAATAACTTTCAACAGATAAACACATAAGCAAATTGTGGTATATTCATGCAATAGAACACAGCAACAAAAAGGGAAGAACTACTGATAATGTACAACAACATGAATGAACTGCAAAAGCATTACGTTGAGTCAAAGAAGCCAGACACAAAAAGGATATTTTATGAATCAATTCATGTGAAATTTGAGAATAGGTAAGACTAGTGTACTTAAGTAGGTTCTTTGTTGTCCAGTCTTGGAGTGGAGGGGGCAGCTGGGAAGGGCTGACTGCAAAAGCCATGAAAAACTTGGTAAGGTAGTGAAAATGTTCTGTATCTTAAGTGACATAGTTAAACAGGTGTATTCACCAAACAGTACATTTAAAATAGGATCACCATATTATATGTAAATTACACCTCAGCAAAGTTGATTTTAAAATAAAGGGACCTTGACAAAGTCAATACATGCTTTGCAGCCTGACATGGATCCTCAATGCTGCTCAGCAATTTTCTGCTTCTCTTTTACTACCTAATCAAAGTTGTTTCAAACCTATACCATTTCCTCAATCCCTCTCTTATTTTTATTCCCAAATTATCTTCTCAGTGATTTTACCTTCTACTTCACAGAGAACAAGAAGTAGAAACTTCATCACTAATCATTCCCTTCTTACCACACCATCTCCTTATTTATTTGCACAAATAAAGATGTTATAACTTCTCACCTAGCTCAGAAGGGAGGGTGCTCCTACGCCTCATCAAAGCCAACCCTTATTCCTTTGGGACCCTGCTAATCCAAATTTATCATTCTCCCCAATATTATTTATCTCTCCTTCCCTAAAAACATTTTCTCAAAAAGACCTCTCAACAACCCTGACTCCTCTAGCTTTCCCTCTGTCTTTCCTTCTCTTTACTACCAATACAAACTTCTCTTTCATCCTTCATTTCATTTCAACGCGGCGTGATCACAGAGCATTCATTCAAATGACTCTAAGGTATAAGAGGGCTGTCCACAAAGTATCCAGGCACGGATGCAACAGATACATCGATAGAATGGCTGGATACTTTCCAGACAGCACTTGTATATGTTATACAACTTATGTATTAGTGTACATACTGTATGTTGCAAAAATATAAATATATACATATCTATTTCCAGGAAAGAACAAAGAAAAAAACAGGACAATATGAATAATGGGAAGAAAGTGCCCTTAATAAAATGATATAAATGTTTAAACAGGCTGGCAGATCTGGGGGCTCTTAGATCTTTGCATAAACTCCAAGGAGTTTTATAAATCCACTGAAATAAACAATCTTGTACATGCATGTTTTTTGGAGAAAGTATTACTTACTTTTATTAGATTCTCAATGCAGTCAATAATCCAAACTCACAATTGTAAAATTAGCGTTTCTATGTAACTTCTTTTCTCTTTAAGATTTTCCTAACTCCCTTTGCTCTGAGTTATATTCAAAAAAATTTCTTCTATGTAATTTAAATATTTCGACCATTATAAAATATGCTGGCTAGTCTACAAGACTATCCTGTTGTATTTCTCGCTATGAATCAATACACTGTATTCTCACATAAGATAGGCTTTCAAGGTCAATTACCATTTTAGGGTATTGAGAACTATAGAAATTTTGACACATAACTTCATCCAAACTCCAGTACTAAGAGATTTAATCAAACTCTAGCATGGCTTCCACTTGCAGAAGATTATGTCCCTAGAATTGATGACCCTAGCAAATGCCTGCCTGAGAAAGCTCAACACTGCCAGGAAAATTTACTATTTGTTTTAGCCAATACCTGATGATAGACCCTCGATTTCATTTTCTTAGGGTATTTATGAATACTAAAAAGAGCTTACAGTTGTGAATATCATATCTCTTACCACTCGGAAGGGTCTCTCTCAAGGACCTGAGAGCCATTCCTCTGAAATGCAATCATCAGGAAAGATAGGGCCTCTGTCTCCCAGTCTCCGTGGGAGGATAGAATCCTAACTATAATAATTGCCTGCTGGCAAACACAGCTGGCCTAATCCAATTTACAATGACCAACTGTTTGTAATTTTTCACTTTTCTCACTCTATTGAGCCCTGGCTCTCTCCCGTCTCTCATTCTTCCCTTTAAAATGCCCAAATCACCAGCCTGAGCAAGAGCGAAACCCCGTCTCTACCAAAAATAGAAAGAAATTAATTGGACAGCTAAAAATATATAGAAAAAATTAGCCGGGCATGGTGGCGCATGCCTGTAGTCCCAGCTCCTCGGGAGGTTGAGGTAGAAGGATTGCTTGAGCTCAGGAGTGTGTGGCTCAAAAAAAAAAAAAAAAAAAAAATTGCAGAATTGCTTAGCAAGCTGTATCAGGCAGGATACTAAACTCCCAGATATCTGTTGCTTAAAATAACAAACATTTTTTTCTTGTTTATAACTGCATGTCCCTTGTGGGACAATCAGGAACTCTACTATGTTTGTCCTCACTTCAGGATTCAGATTAACCACTGTTGGTTAGTACGATAGAGGAAAAGAGATAGACAATTTATAAGTGGACTTTTTAAACTTCTGCTAGATAGTGCCACTTCCCCTCCTATTTCATTGGTTAAAGTAAGTCACATGCTCATTTCTAACTTCAGAGGTGGCAATGAAGTATAATTCTACAATATGTTCGGAAGGAGAACTGGAATATTGGTGCACATCCCTAATGATGTAACACATAAGCCTTATAAGGAATATACAGAATTATGTATGGTTGATTAGTAGAATCTTTTTTTTTTTAGATAGAGTCTCACTCTTTTGCCTGAGCTAGAGTGAGTGCCATGGCGTCAGCCTAGCTCACAGCAACCTCAAACTCCTGGGCTCAAGCAATCCTTTTGCCTCAGCCTTCCAAGTCACTGGGACTACAGGCATGTGCTACCATGCCCGGCTAGTTTTTTCTATATATTTTTAGTTGTCCGATTAATTTCTTCCATTTTTAGTAGAGACGGGGTCTTGCTCTTGCTCTTGCTCAGGCTGGTCTCGAACTCCTGAGCTCAAACAGTCTGCCCGCCTTGGCAGCCTACAATCTTTTTTTTTTTTTTTGAAGGTGCTAAGTAGCAATGGAGCAATCTTATTTTGATTGAATCAAGGATCTTGATGCTGAAAAGTGAACTAGGTTGTTAATTGAAAATATCCAGTAGAAAAATCAACTGATTCATTTGAGCCTTCTTTTCCTATGTTTTATCTGTTACATTTTCATAAGTATATTAAAGAAGATTTGCTCTTTTGTGCTAGCTTATAACTAAGTCTGTTAGTAAAGAAAGATCAAAATTATCAACCATTTTGATGTAAAAACATATGTCGAATAATGGTTCCAGTGCAAGGTCTGAAAAAATCACAAGAGTAGTAATTGGTAGGGTATTTGGTAACAAAAAGTGTCACTTATTTTGTATTACATAGATATTAGACATGGACTAGAAGTTTTTAAAAGAATATTATTTTGGAAAATTTGCTACATGAGACAGTACAAATGAATAATCATATTGAAGTTCAGTAGCTTCAGTCTGGACTTATAAAATTTTCTAAGGAGATAAATGATTAATATATACAGACATACTACTTTTACGTTCTTATGTAAAGAAGTTTTCTCTAGACAAAGTTATAAATCTTCAGCTTTGACAAGTTTTTGTGTGTGTGTTTCTCTGCATTGGTGGTGTAAACCAGGGTTGAACAGTTTCTTCACAAAGCATACTCTTTTTTTGTATTGTAGTGAAACGTACATATTCTAAAATTTACCATTTTAATCATTTTTAAGAATAATTCATTGACATTAAGTACATTCACATTGTTGTGCAACCATTACTACCATACATCTCTAGAACTTTTTCATCTTCTAAAACTGAAACTCTGTATCCATTAAACAATAACTCTCCATTCTTCTCTCTCCCAAGCTCCTGGCAACCACCATTCTACTTTCTGTTTCTGAGTTTGACTACTCTAGATATCTCATAAAAATGAAATCATACATTGTACTTTTGTGATTGACTTATTTCACTTACCATAATGTCTTCAGGGTTCATCCATGGTGTAGCCTATATCATAATCTGCTTTCTTTTTAAGGCTAGATCATATTCTAATGTATGTATATACCACATTCTGTTTATCCTTTCATCTGTCAATGGACAATAGCATTGCTTCCACCTTTTGGCTACTATGAATAATGCTGCTATAATTATGAGTGTACAAATATCTGTTCAAGTACGGGCTTTCAGTTGTTTGGATATATATTGCAAAATGAAGTTGCTAAATTATACGATGATTTTACTTTAAATATTTTGAGGAATTGCCATACTGTTTTCCATAGTGGCTATATCATTTAACATTTCCACCAGCAGTAAAGGAAGATTCCAATTTCTCCACATCCTTGCCAACACTTGCTACACTCTGGGTTTTTTTGTTTTGTTTTGTTTTGTTTTGTTATGTTTTGAGTGATAGTAGCCATCTTAATGGATGTGAAGTGGTATCTGACGGTTTTCCTTTTTATGTCCCTGCATTTTTGTGCATGTTTTTGTGTGGAGATACAATATCAGCTCATTTGGGCAAATACCTAGTAGCACAATTGCTGATCATATGTTAAGACTATGTTTTAGCTTTGTAAGAAACTGCCAGACTGTCTTCTAAATTGGCCATACCATTTTGCATTTCCACCAGTAGTAAATGAGATTTCTTGTTCTCTTCATCCTTGCCAGTATTTGTTGTGGTCAGTATTTTGGATTTTATCCATTCTAATGGGTGTGTAATGCTATCTCATTATTTTAATTTATATTTCCCTAATGACATATGATGTGTTGAGTACTTTTCATATGCTTGTCATTTGTATATCTTCTTGGGTGAGGTACCTGTTCAGATCTTTTGCTCACTTTTTAATTGGGATGTTTCTTTTCTTATTGTTGAATTCTAAGAGTTCTTTGTTTATTGTGGATACAAGTTCTTTATTAGGTATATATTTGCAAATATTTTCTCCTAGTCTGTGGCTTGTCTTTTCATTCTCTTAATGCTGTCTTTTACACAACAGCAGCTTTTACTTTTAATGAAGTCCAGCCTTTTTTTTTTTTTTTTCATGGATCATTACTTTGACATTGTATCTAAAAACTAATCACCAAAACCAGGGTCTCCTAGATTTTCTGTGTTGTCTTTCGAAGTTTTATATTTTGCTTCTTACATTTAGGTCTATTATCCATTTCGAGTTAATTTTTGTGAAAGGTATAAAATCACTGTGTAGGTCCATTGTTTTGCATGCAGATGACCAAATGTTTTAGCACCATTTATTGAAAAGACTATCCTTTCATTGTTGGATTGTCTGCTCCATTCTCTAAGATCAATTGATTATATCTGAGTAGTCTATTTCTGGGCCATCGATTCTTTTCCATTCATTTATTTGTTTATTCTTTATCTAATACCACACTGTCTTGATTACTATAACTATGTAGTGAGCCTTAAATACAGATAGTATTGGTCCTCTGGCTTTGTTATTCTTCTTCAGTATTTTTGTAGGCTATTTTGAGTCTTTTGTCTTTCCATATGAATTTTAGATTCATACCTGGAATAAATCCCACTTGGTCACGATGTGTAAATCTTTTTGTACATTGTTGGATTCAATGTCCTAATATGTGTTGAAGCTTTTCGTATCTGTAGAAGAGAATTGCTCTGTATTTTTCCTTTCTTGTAATGTCTTTATCTAATTTTGAAATTAAAGTAATGCTGGTCCCATAGGTAATGTTGGTCCCATAGAATGAATTAGAACATGCCTCTATTTTCTGGAAAAGAGCATAGAAATTTAGTATCATTTCTTCCTTAAATGTTTGGTAGAACTCACCAGGAAACCATCTGGGCCTTTTGCTGTCTTTTTGGAAGTTAACTAATAATTGATTCAAAACCTTTAATAGATATAGGCCTATTCAGATTTTTATCCTTGTGTGAGTTTTAGTATTTAGTGTTTTTCAAATAATTAGTCCATTTCATCTAAGTTACCAAATTTGTGGACATATCGTTAATAATATTTCTTTATTATCCCTTTAATATCCATTGGATCAGTATTGATGACACCTGTTTCCTTTTTTACATTGGTGATTTGTGTTTTCCCTCTCCCTCTCCCCCTGTCTCCCTCCCCCCTCCCCTCTCTCTGTCTTTTTCTTTCTCTCTTTCTGTCTTTTTTTGGGGGGAATGGGGTATAGCCTGGCTAGAGGTTTATCAGTTTTATTGATGTTTTGAAAGAATTGCTTTTGGTTTTGTTTATTTTTCTTTACCAATTTCCTATTTACAATTTCATTGATGTCTACTATAATTTTTTCTCCTTTTTGGATTTATATTACATCCTTTTTCTCTAGTTTCCTATGGTGGAGGTTTAGATTATTGAATTTAGACCTTTTTTCTTTCCTAATATGTGCATTCAATGCTATAAATTTTCATCTAAGCACTGCTTTTGGTGAATCCTCCAAAGTTTGAGAGTTGTGTTTTCATTTTTATTTAGTTAAAAATATTTTAAAATTTCTCTTACGACTTCTTTGACCCATCAGTTATTTAGAAGTGTGTTGTTTGATCTGCAAATAATTGGAGGATTTTCTAGTTTTCTGTTACTGATTTCCAGTTTAATTCCATTGTTGATTAAGAACATACATTATGCGATTTCTATTCTTTAACAAATTAACTGCCATGTAAGTTGTATTTAACTCACACTAATTTTGAGCCCAGGGTCTCATGAAGCCTATGTAACTCAAACACATCTCTTTATGTTGGGAGCCATGAGAACTATTTTTCAAGTTGCATATAACTCATGCACAGAAAACAATAAAAAATAACAAATTTTTCATTAAATTAGAAAGGATTGTTCTATTTTAGAAGTTTTTATTCTGTTTTCGTAATAAAACAGCATGGCCCCAAGGAAAAAAATTTTTTTTCTAGTGTGGTAGTCAATGTGTTAAGTGTGTTTTATGTCCCACAATGTGGCCTATCTTGGTGAATGTTTCACTTGATTTTGAGAAGTATGTGTCTTCTGCCATTTTTGGATGAAGTAATTGATAAATACCAGTTATTAAATATATCCAGATAATTGATGGTGCTGTACAGTTGAACTGTGTCCTTACTGATTTTCTGCCTTCTGGCTCTGTCAATTACTGTTAAAAGGATGTTGAAGTCTCCAACTGTAATAATGGATTTCTCCTTGCAATTCTGTGAGGTTTTTGCTGGCATATTTTGACTTTTCTTGTTAGGTGCATAAACATCAAGGATTGTTATACCTTGTTGGAAAACTGACCTCTTTATCATTATGTAATGCCCTCTTTATCCCTGATAATTTTTCTTCTTCCGAAATTTGCTTTCTCTGAGATTAGTAGAGCTAAAGCAATATTTGATTAGTGTTAGCATGGTATGTCTTTTTCCATTCCTTTATTTTTAATCTATCTGTATCCTTATATTTAAAATGAATTTCTTTTAGGTAACATGTAGTTGAGTCCTATTTTTTTTTAATTCACTCCACCACTCTCTTTTAATTGGTATATTTAGACCATTCACATTTAAAGTGATTATCAAAGCCTGGTGTAGTGTCACATGCCTATAGTCCCATCTACTCAGGAGGCTAAGGTAGGAGGATCCCTTGAGCCTAGGAATTCAAGGCTGTAGTACACTGTTATTGTGCTTGTGAATAGCCACTGCACTCTAGTCTGGGTAACATAGTGAGACCTCATCTCTTAAAAAAAAAAAAAAAAGTAATTATCATTATAGTTGCTATTAATAGCTGCTGTTCTCATATCATCTGCTTTCCCTTACCTTTTCTGGGTGATTTTTGTTTTGGTTTGTAAAGGTTCTTTATATATTCTAGATATTAGTCTTTAGCTGTTATATGTTTTACTTATCTCTGATTTCTTTATTTTAATTTAGTTTGTATGCTTTTTGTTTAAAAGTCATTTTTGTTTCATAGTTTGTGAGTATTTTGTCTTGATTTGGAAGACTTTATCCACTCAAAACTTATTTTAAAAATCTTTTATATTTTATTCCATTATTTTATACGCACACATACACATTGTACATATATATGTATCGTGTGTGTATAAATATATTGTAAAATCCATCTGAAATTCTTTAGTATATGATGTAACTATTTTAGAAGGGGATTCAAACATTTTTCCTTTAATGAAAATATAGCCAGTTGTCTCAATATTATTTATTGAATAGTCCAGCCTTTCACCACTGATTTGAGATTGTGCCTTTATTATATAATAAATCTACAGATGTACATAATCTGTTTTTGTACTCTGATCTGTATTGTTTGATCTATGTCTGTGCCTGCGCTAATACCATGATATTTTAATTACTAATAGTATATTATCTGGCAAGGCAATCCTACTTTATTGCGGTTTTTCAAACTTGGTTATTTTTGTGAATTTTTTTCTTCCCGATGACAGTCATCTAATTTTTAATAATTTAATAAAAATCCTTTTAGGATTTTTATTACTATTGTGCTTAATTTGTGAATTAATAATTGAGACCTTTATGGTAAATTTGCTTCCAATTTATAATACATGTCAAAGTACAGCAACATAATTCTTTCCTTTAAGACATTTCAAACTAGTAGACTTATTCTTTTGTGGCCAGTATAGTTCAATGATTTGACCTTCTTAAATGTGAATTTTTCATATATTTTTTGTGCTTTATAATTATTATTATCACCTTAACATCTTTAGTATTGCCCTTATTTTCACCTCAGATATATTTATTTTTATAACTAGTTGCTATAAATTTGGATGTATTTCTTTCTCCTTTACATTTGCCATCATGCCCTCTAATTTCTTTGTTACCGTCTTCCAATACTTTGCCCACACTGCCCTCCTTATTACTCCTCAATTCCATTTCAAACTCTGCCATGTGAGCATAATTACCCTTATCACGCTTGCACAAATCTTTCCTCTGTTGGATGACTCTCAAAGGATTAGTTTCAGTTTTTGACTTGAGTTGTGTCCACAGGCACAACTGCTATTAGTTTCTACCACAGGTTGGGTGGGCTCAGAAGAATGGGGAAAAGGACACCTATGAGCAGGAGCTCCTTCCTTTTTACTGATTTGATCAGTTTAACATTTTAAGATAATATTAAGTACTGTAGATAAAGATTAGAAATTATTGCAATAAATCTGAATTAGAATAAAAGAATTTATGGTTTTATAAAGAAATTATAAAGAAATTATCTTCACTATTATTTCCTCTAAATTAAAAAGCATTTGTAGGAATTTTGTCTTTCTTTTTACTCTGTACATAGTCCCACAAAAATAGTCCCTTGACCCCTTACCTTTAATTTTCCCATTAACATGTGGTTCTTTCCTGCTTCTATCTAGTGAATACAGTATGCTGAAGACAATTGAAATTTTCTTTATTGAGTCAAGATCTTGAAAAGCTTCAAGATCATTAACTTGAAAATGATTGATCCAAATATCAACATATTTCAGATCTAAAGTAATTATTGTGGCATGGAGAATAGATATTATCATTTCAGTTAGAACTCTCAGTAATATTTCCTTATGGTTTAGCTTGAAATTAAATAGTTTCTGATTTTATGTGAATTTGGATTACCTCAATTTGTAATAAATTGAAAACAAACATAATTAATTCTAATCAAAAGGCTAAGGATTAATTAATTCCTTAATGATTTTTGAAGGATTAGAAATTTTACTTTGTTTAGAAAGTAAATTTCTGGTCCCTTGAAATTACTGGTTCAGCTTTAATGTTTATAGTAATAAAACCATATTCAATTATTTAGAGGGATTTTTTTTTGTCTATAGCTGAACACAGACCAACCACCCTAATACTCAATTGCTTAAAACAACAATAGTCTTCTGATTTGCTCACAAATCTGCAGTTCGGGCAGGTTTTGGGAGAGAAGCATCTCTGTTCCATGTGGTGTCTGCTGGGATGACTCAACATAGGTGGAGGTCTCATGTCCAACTTAGCTCATTCAAATGGCCGGCAAAGTGGCATTTGGCTAGACTTCTCTGTGGGACAGCCCTATCTAACTTACAACATGGTGGCTGGGTAGCAAGAGCGAAACATCCTGACAAACAATGTTCTAAGAAACAGAAAGTGGAAACTGCTAATTTAAGGCCTGACACTGGAAACTCACATAACCTCACTTCTACTGCCTTATGTTGATCAAGCAGTCACCGAGCTCAGATTCTAGGAGAAGAGCATCTAGATTTCCATCTCTTAATGGGAAGGAAGAATGTCAAAGAAATTTGGAGCCACTTTTTCAAGCCCCTATAGGGGATATGGGAATTTTACTAAATTAATTCTTAGTCGATAAAGTTAATTTGTTTCAAAGGGGAAATAGTGTTAATACTTTGGGTCAGTTATGTTATTCAGATACTATTTTTAGTGCAAATGGTTTGTTTTTTATCTTTTTGCTTCTTAAGACTTTTTGAAAAGTATATTTTGAAGTACTAAAAACAGTATTTACAAGATCTTTGTGAAGAAAACTAGAAAACTCTGAAGAAAATCCAAGAAGATCCTAATGGATACATGGATAGAAAGATGGCAAGAGCATGATCCATGAGTGAAAAAAAAAAATGCATCAGTTGGGTTTCATTAAAATTAAAAGCTTCTGCTCTGTGAAGATACTGTTAAGAGAATGAAAAGACAAATCACAAGGAGAAAATATTTACAAAACACATGTCTGATAAAGGACTATATCCATTGAAGGAGCTCAGGAAATTTTACCCCAAATTATGACTCCTTGGTATAAAGAGTATTTTGAATTAAAGGCCTGTAGAGATCCACAGACATTGGTAGGGGCTTTCCCTTTTTCTACATTAAAAAAAAAAAAAAAAAAAAACCCTTCAAAAAGAACAATCAACTTCCCTTCCCCTCCCTGTTGTCTCAATATATTACAGGAAAGGAGATCAAGAATGCAACCAGACCTGGCCCAAATCATTTTAAATATAATACCTGTCTCTCAAGTTAATTTAATTTCTGAAGAAAATCGCTTACAAGTCAATCTATTTCCTCGCCATTCATTCATTCTCCCAAGTGTCTATTCACCCTCCCTAATAACCATTTATTGCTGCTAAACAGAGTTACCTATATTCCTCATCTCCTCCTCCCCCCTAAAATGAGAATATATAAATTTCTGGACCCCATTGGGATATCAGGTAATCACTCTGCGATTCCCCCTGTGCACATGGTAAATAAATCTCTTTCTCTTACTAATCTGCCTTATTGTGAGTTGATCTTTCAGCAAACCTTCAGGGGCAAAGGGCAAGTTTCCTCTCAGTTGCCTAGTAGCTGGCTAGATCTTCAAAGCTGCTCTGCTCTTCTGAAAGCCACAGGAGGAGAATCAGCACTCTGACCAAGTGGCAACATGGTACCATACCTTCCCAGTCAGACTCCCAGTTTTCCTCTGTCTCTCTGTGGGCTCCAGTTGAGCAGATGGTAAAGATCATTGTCTCTTTTGCCTTTCCAAATTTAAGATTAATGAAAGAAAAGATTTTTGTAAGTAACTAGTCTTAGTATAGCAACTCTGGTGTTTTTTTTTTTTTTCATACTTTGTGATATGAATATTCATATTGTCTGATCCCTCTCTTCTCAGTACTAGCCATTTTTGTTATTGCTTTGATTTCTCATTGTCTTTTTGTGGTGTTCTATCATAAAGAGGGTTACCAGGCTTAGAACCTCTATAAGTGTGGTATTTGAGCCAGCCCTACAGGCTAGCCAATTATACGGTTTTGACTAGATGAGCCTCTATTAAAGAAAAACTTCACTGCAAGTCCCTGAAAAGAAAAAAAATGTATGAGGTTTCTCTTTCATCCTGTTATATATCCCTGAGCTTGTCTTGTGACAGAGTGGGAATTGTCTCCTCAGTCTCTGCCATCCGGGGGGCTGTGTATTTTTGGAATTACGCCAGGCGCTAGTCTGAAAAAATTGGGAGCCCGAAACATGAGACACCACACACATAAGCAGCATACTCTTTGTACCAAGCATGTCCAGCTATGGGGAGTCATTGTCTTATAAGGTTCTATCCTCTTTGTCTATCTTAAGTCTATTTCTGAGAGTGAATTTTTGGGAATCATGGGGACTGCCTCCCTTACACCCTCTGGAGGAACACCTCTTATATGGTGAAAACTTACTCTAAATCTGGAAAATTACCACATGGGCTTTCTCTGAAGAGGCTTATTGGATTGAGTTGGTTTTGGAATAAATATACCATTGATAATTCTAATTATCAGTGGCCAGCAGATGGATCCTTTGAACTAGAAAGACTCCTTAATTTAAAGAAAGAGAGCTTTTAGAGAGTTTAGAAAGTTTAAAAAGCTCTCATCCTAAGCGATTGCCTTGTCTGTATTTATGGGAAGATCATATTGAAAAAAAGACACATATCAGTGTTGTGGCTAGCCTTAAAAATTCTCTTTAAAAAAGTAAAGAACAAAAATATGACCTAGAACAAAAATTAAAATTTGCTGCACCTTAAACCCCCCTCCAACTTGTACTCCCCTTTATCCTCAACTATCTGTCCTGACCCCCTGGACGATCTTTTGGATTTCTGGGTCCTTGGTCAAAACCACCCTTAAAATCCAGCCTTAATTCCACAGCAATCTACCTTAATAACCCCTAAAACTATCTCCCAGTTTCTTCAGAAAACCCTTTAGATAACCAACTGCCTACTTTAACTTCTGTGTCCCTCCAAGATTTACAGAAGTCATTCAGGACTGATTTAAAGTCCTAAGACGTACAGATTGAATCAAAGCTGAAAAGCAAGAATTAGGCCTGTCACAGAGTCAAGGCAAAACTTGGTTTTCTGTGCCATATGGTGCCTCTTACTTTCCAGGGCTGTGTGATCCAACTCCATCAGCTCCAGACCTCCTTATGCAGTGCCCTCTGAGAATGTATCCAGGATCCCCATCACAAAGAATTCATGTCACCTGGACTGCAGCAGATCTTCTGAATTACAAAACCATTTTACCCCCATTTTCAGAAGATGCTACCAAATTTAGAGAGGAGTTGGAGAAGCTAGTAGCCATTCATAATCCCACTCACAGGACCTTGACTGGCTGCTAAGGGGTGTACTTCCCACCTGTGATTATACTGCAGTCATTAGATAGGCCAGAAGGCCTCCAGGAAAAAACCCTATCTGTAGAGGGAACAGGTGGCCATATCCTCTCCTTGGACTCCTTATAGATGACTTAGAAGTAGCTCAGTGAAATGCTGATATTCAGGGCCAGATAGGGGTGATATTGGAGGCTTTCCCTCCTAGAGTTAATTTGTCTAAAGTTGAATCATGTACACAGAAGGAGGGAGAGCACCTTAAAGCTTTTATTGAGAGATTTATACAAGTTTTTCAGAGGCATTACGACATTAAATCCTGAAGCACCAGAGGACAGAACTCTTTTTTTTTTTTTAACTATGGAATATATTGAGTATTGACACAGAAATCTTTTAATTTCTGCCCTAGTTGAAAATCTGCTTCTAGATATAAAAAAAACAAATTCAAAACAGTGTAGTTGTCTGGGCTGGTTAGTCTCTAAGCGTTACAATGGAAGCAGCTATTCGGTTTTTTGAAAATGGCTTGCAGGACAACAAAAAGAAAGATTTGAAATTTGTATTCCTTAATTTGCAGGTTGAATCACTGCAGAAGCAAAAACAGTCCTCTGAAAATAAATTAAAATCCTCTCATTTTTCTGATCAGTCACAGAATATTCCTCCAGTTTCCTATAGATACTGCAGAAAACTCAGACATTAAAAAAAATGATTGTCCAGTCCTTAAAAAGAAAGGAAAACTCAAAAAAAAGCCCTCCCCCAAACCCAGCAGTTTCGTTTTTCTTCTCCTGTGGGACTGTGCCCCGTTGATTGACAGTGTCAGCCTATCCTCACTCACACCCTATACCCCACCATTAAACTTAAGATAGAGGACTGGAATCGGGAACCGGATTTTCTAACTGCCATGCAGTTAGCATAATTTGGAAATTTTGTGGTTTCTTAACTTCTGCTGGCACTCTTATTGCCAGTGGGCCTATAATTGCTGCCCTATTACAATCTATTCACCTTCCTTTTAAGATTGCTATTGTTCATTGCCCAGCCCACACTAAGGAAATGGGTATTGTATACCTAGGAAATGATAGGGCATATAGGACTGTTAAATATGCAGCCAAAAATTGCCCTCCCTATGTTTTTTCCACTCAATTTATTACTCTGCCTTTGTCCCTATCTGATATTATTGATCATCGGGTTGATGCTCCATAATCCAAAAAGGATAGGTGGGTACAAAATGGTGTTAAACAGTTATTAGGTGGATTGTATATTAGGCCAAGCGGACTCCCTGTGACCCCTTTTCTTTTAACTTTGTGGCTTGCACTTATCTCCCGTCAGGTGGGACAGGCATAAGTACACATGGGGGATAATTAAGGAACTAAAAAATAGTCAATACTTCTTTGGCATCTACAAAATCTCTGACCAAATTATTTCTTAGTGTACTATTTGTAAATCTCACCAAATCTCTAGAGGAGACCAACACTCTCCAGAAAGCCCCCAAAGGCCCACATTACTCCTTGTGGCACTCCAAATTGATTTTATAGATTTACCTCCAGCTTTAGGCTTTTCTCACGATTTGATGATTGTTTGCATGTTTAGTGGATGGACTGAATGTTATTGAACTAGGTGTGCTGATGCTGTAACAGTGGTAAAGAAATTAGTAACTGAGATTATTTCTCATTTTGGTACTCCTTTATGGATTGAGTTAGATAAAAGGAGTCATTTTACATTAGAAATCACTTGCTTACAAAGGCTCTGGGGCACTGGTAAAATTTCATAGCTAGTATCATCCACAGTCCTCAGGACAAGTAGGAGGTAAAAATCTAGACATAAAAAGGGCTTTAGGAAAAGTCTGTCAAGACACTGGACTTAAATGGCCAGAAGCATTACCTTTGACCCTTATAAAAATCTGGAATACTCCAAATAGGAGACATTAAAACCCCTTTTGAATGGTGTCTAGTCACCACATGCCTACTGGCACCTCTAAACCTTCTATTCCTGGGCTGGCTAAACACTGGGGATTTAAGTGAACAATTCAATACTATGACTAGCTACACACAGGTGCTAACTAATATTCTTGGAGCATGTCATCAACAGGTGAAAAGAGCATGACCTCTGCCAACTGACAAGTCTTCCCAACCTTTTTGACCAGGAGATTGTGTTTACACAAAGTTTTTAGAAGAAGACATGCACTGTCACCTCTCTGGGAATGCCCTTATTAAGTACTGTTAACCACCTACACTAACATAAAAATAAAAGAAAAATCTTCCTAGATTCATGTGAGCCACACCAAACTACACCAAGACCATCCCTACAGGTGACCCTGAAAGTAAGGATTCCTAGGGCCAGTTCCCAGGCCCCTGAAGCAGATGTCTTCACGAAGTAGGCAGCTTTTTCCCAAGATCACGGATTAAGAAACCACATTTTTCATCTAAAACCTCCTTTTTTTAACCCCCTCCCCCCCAAAAAAAGGTCCTTTTTAAACGTTTCTTCTTTTAAGCCTTACCCTTCGAGGACTGCACATTGGAAGCTGAGTGGAGATCGCCTCAATCTATCCGATTCTTCCTTTTAATCTTCCACTATGATTTTTCTTTCAAACTATGCCTTGCTCTTACTAACCTTTTTTTCCAGCATGTCAGGCACAGACCTGGCATCCCTTTGCACCAATCTTTCAAACCCTGGCCACATTAACTGATCAGTCTAATTGCTGGTTATGCCAACATCTACATCATGCAAAGGAACCCGAATTCATTTTTGTTTCTGCCAATGTGAGTGGCTGGTGGAACCAGTCCAGAAGGTGGATGTATGACAAGATGTGGCGTCCACAACGAGAAAAAAAAAACAGCATGCTGCTTCTCTTGTTGGGGAGTCAACTGGACATGGTAAAACCTCTGTGGAAGCTCCAGAACTATCTTTTGCTCAGGTAAAGTCACTAGAAAGAAAATTTTCCCTCTGCATTGAAGATAGGGACGATGCTGACTCTTTCCTGGATGACATACCAGAGCAATACTGTGATCATACCCGACGATTCGATTCCACAGATGGCATTCTTGCACTTCTTGCAAAGATCATAGATGGAGCTGACACCAACCCTCATAATGTCAATGCTTGTTAAATCACCAGATGTTATGGATGGCTCATAAGCCAGGCCTGTGCAACTTTGGGTAGCTCACTTGCTCCCATTGTTAAGTTGCCAGACACTAAAGATTACATATGGATAAACCAAAAATCTGGATCGACTTGGTGAGGTGACAAAATGAAGCCCCATAACTGCCAGAACCAGACCAAAGGCCTTTAATTTCAAATATTTCACAACTTGTTCTGTTCCCACAGACTGGCAGGAACACATGGAAACTGGAGATGTGGAAATGCCAATGAGGAAGAAAAGACATAGCAAACTCCAGGCTGGGAAGTCACAGGTTCCAACCTGATCCCATCTGTAAATAACACTGTCTTTTTATCTTGTGTGGCCATAAAGTGTACAAGTGGTTCCCACCTAGATGGTCAAGGCGCTGTGGACTTGGTTATCTGACACCCTCTGTTAGCAGGTTCTCCACTTTAAATGCCAACCAAATTACAAACATGGGCTCTTTCATTCATTAAGTGGTGCCACACAAACGTACTAGATGTGATATTAAAAACTCACTTGTATATCACAATTCTAAGTTCTTTTTGGTGCTCAGGATTCTTTTCCCGGCATTTGGAACTTATGAAATTGAAAACGCAGTTTTGAATCTCTCTATGATAATACGATAAGAGTTCAATATCCCGGTGCAAGCACTGGAAGCACTACAGTCAGAAGTCAACAGCCTAGCCTCTGTTGTATTTTAGAACGGTGTTCTGGATGCCCTGACAGCCCAACAGGGAGGAGCTTTTGTGACTATTGGTGAAAAATGCTGTTTCTACATAAACCGCTCAGGGCAAGTAGAGACTGATCTGCAGCTCTTAAAAGACAAGATAAATACTCTTCATTAGGTTAATGAAACAAAACCATTGTATTGGTCTGACCTATTCCCAGGAATGAGAGACTGGTTTAATGGGGTGTGTGGAATTGTACTTAGATCTGTTCTTTTCTGCTTATTCGATCTCATTCTAATCTATGTTCTTGTCTCCCTTTTCAGATCTCGTTACTCAACTACTAACCTGATCTTTCTCTCCACAGCCACCAACTCAGCTTTTAATGTATGAAACTTATGGGGAAGTTCCAGATAGGCAGAATGAAGGAGCTCAGGAAATTTCACCCCAAAATATAACTCCTTGGTATAAAGAGTATTTTGAATTAAAGGCATTGGTAGAGGCTTTCCCTCTTTCTTCATAAAAACAAACCAGACCCATCAAAAAGAACAGTCAACTTCCTGTCTCCTCCCTGTTGTCTCAATATACTGTAGGAAAGAAGATCAAGAATGCAACCAGACCTGGCCCAAATCATTTTAAATATAATACCTATCTCTCAGGTTAATTTAATTTCCAAAGAGAGTCATTTACAAGTCAGTCTATTTTCCTCCCATCCATTTATCCTCCCTAGTAACCATTTATTGACCCTAAACAGAATTACCTATATTCCTCATCCTCCTCCTCCCCTCTAAAATGAGGGTATATAAATCTCTGGACCCCGTTGGGATATTGGGTAATCACTCTTAATTTTCCTTGTGCACATAGTATTAGTAAATAAATTTCTTTCTTTTATTAATCTGCCTTATTGTATATTGATCTTTCAGCGAAACTTCCGAGTGAAGGGGAAGTTTCCCTTCATTCCCACAACTTAATATACAAAGAACTCTTAAAATTCAACAATTAAAAGGTCTGAACAGATACCTCACCATAGAAGATATACAGATGACACGTAAGCATATGAAAAAGTACTCAACATCGTATGTCATTAGGGAATTAAAAGTTAAAACAACAATGAGATAATGTTACATACACACTTATTAGAATGGCTAAAATCCAAAACACTGACCACACCAAATGCTGACATGGATGAAGAGAACAAGAAGTCTCATTCATTGCTAGTGACAATGCAAAATGGTACAGCCCTTTGCTAGATAGTCTGGCAGTTTCTTACAGAGATAAAACATAGTCTTAACATATGATCAGCAGTTGTGCTCCTAGATATTTACCCAAATGAGTTACAAACTTGTGACCACACAGAAACCTACATATCTGTGTTTTTAGCAATAACAACCAGAACATCCATCAGTGGATAAAGGGATAAAGAAAATGTATATATTTATGTTTTGAAAGTTGTAACTGCATAGACTTTTAAAGAAAAATAGATTATTATATGAGTTGACTGGTTGCTGGATAACATTGAGATAAACTAGAACAATATTCAACTCCACTTATCAGAATCATATAAATTGTCATTACTAGAAGAAGCTTTAGAGCAACAAGTTCCTAATTTTATAAATTTTCAAAGAATGAAACCAAGCGGCATAGAAGTAAAGGATTTGCTCTTAGCTAGTTAAGTGATAAAACCAGCGTTGTAAATAAGGTCCTTGATATTCATTACCAGGATATTTCTTTTCTTACAGGAAACTTACATAGACTAAATATAACAAATGGCTGTATACTTTTAATACCATTATTAGTAATGGTAATTGATAACAGTCACAGCCCTCAGAGTTTATCCTTTGGGCTTAGAATCAAGGTTGACATTTTAGAACTCTGGACATGGGAACAGGCCAATTAACAAAACAAATAGGGGCCGGGCGCGGTGGCTCACGCCTGTAATCCTAGCACTCTGGGAGGCCGAGGTGGGCGGATCGTTCTGAGCTCAGGAGTTCGAGACCAGCCTGAGCAAGAGCGAGACCCCATCTCTACCAAAAAATAGAAAGAAATT
>CAUYSK010044502.1:0-12929 GCA_963575035.1 Avahi laniger | reverse complement strand
CTGCTGTTACTCTCACCCTTAAATTCACAAGACAACTAAGCACGGGGCCTGACGAATATTCGCAATTATTTAAAAACAACCAAACTTCATTAAGTGCCTACCGTGTGTACAGTGTTGCTTTACGTGCGGTGACCGGGCTGTGTAGACCATCACAATCTGTTAGAAATGCCCTCCGTGTCAAAGGAGCCTCTGGCACAGAGAGGGACACGTGAATGTGCACAAACACGCGAGGGCAGGGCTAGCCGAGCACCTGGGCGGGGAGAGGGGCAGACGTGCGTGTGGCGACACTGGGGACGGCGGTGCGGCGGTGAATTGAACTCGGAACCCAACTGGAAGATGAATGAATGTTTTCAGGGGAGAGGGCTTCACGGAGCAGTGGTGGATGGCGGGGAGACGGACGGTCAGAGAGACGAAGGTGGCGTGTGGGTCTCTGGTCAGTGCGGCTCCTGGCACCCAAGCACAATCCTTCCCCTGGCCCTACTCTGCGGGTCACATGAGACCTCGCTACAGAGCGACAGTGGATATTCAACAGTCGTGGACATGTTCGGAGGCCTGAATTATCCTCCCCAGCTGCCTCTTCTTCCACCGACGTAGCCCTGACCTCCCTTGTCCTGTCAAGTTCTGGAAAGCCAGGGGGCTGTGGGACGTGACCATTTAGTAGCCTCTGTGGAGTGCTCTGCACTGATCGGGGGAGGATCCCACCAGTAATTTTCCCCAGTCTCTTTCCTCACCATTTTCTGTTGACATATTTACAGAACATATCTATAATCTACCTAAAATTCAGGTTTAAAAATTAGGAAACACTTTTGAATCTTTATTTTAAAAACTTATTTTCTTAGCAAAGAAAAATTACATTTACCTAACAGAAACATACAAGCTAAGAGCCTCTCCCTGTGCAAGAGTCACACCTGCAATCAGCAGTGGAGGTCTGTGGGACACACCCCTTTACACACACGCTTAGCCAGGGCCACCAAGGGGCTGCCACTGACAAGGTCAACATGAGGAATTGCTATTTTATGAAGTGTCAAAATTCCATTTTCTCATGTATACGTGCGTACACACACACACACACACACACACACACAATTTGTGTTAGTTAGGTCTTTGGTGTTCATATAATAAGAATTTGTTAAACGTGGTCCATCCTATAATGAATAGGAAAAATCTCCTAGGACAAGGGTGGAGAAGGAGGAAGAGGGTTACATAGATTTCTCACCCAGGTCACATGGGGTGCTTGTTGCTCTCTCTGGATGTGTGTATGGGGGTGGGGGAGAAAGATGTTTGTTGTTATAGAGAATAAATTCTCCTATCATGTTTTTAGTCATTGAATATTCGATTGTTGCGTTAATGCCATTCTTGTTTGTCCAAATATCTACAATGCAATTATATATACTCCACTGTGCATGAATAGTCTAAAACTCTCCTAGATGCATTCTGAGGGTCTCTGTGGGGATTCAGAAGACATTTTGGAATCTTGTAGCATTTCAAAGATATCACCTTCAACAACAATAGCTGTTGTATTAGCAAAAAGCAAAGATTCAGGATACTAGAGATTTAGGGTCAAAAAATGGCAATAATGAGGGTTTCTGTAGATTTTTAGACCTTCTTCATCCTAAGAGCTCAAAATTTTTTCAAAAACATGATTTAATGTATCTCTATGCCACATTTATGATGTGAGCAGAGATAACGCCTTCTTGCTATATCCATGGAGGAATGGCAGCCTGGATTAGCTCAGAAATGTCCCATCAGGTACAGCAGACACCCTACCACAGAACTGAGAACAGACCTCCAGCCGGCTGGCTCCTGTGACAGTCTCTCAGCCAGAAAATTCTATCTACAATATAAAATAGTGATAAAGACAGGGAGAATTTATGTTCCAATCTAGTGAAAACAGAAATAAACTGAGTTAAAGATTTGACATGACATACTAGGACATCCAAAGGTTAAGGCAGTTTAACTTTTGGATAAAAAAGATTTCACTTTTCAAATATTCTGAATTAATTTTTTTAAAGGCCCACTGGGGAAAATTAGGAATTAGAGCAAACGAGAATCTCCCAGGTTACCAACAGGGTAGGAAGTCTAAGGACAGCCATGGTTTCGAGCATTGAGCATCTAAACGCAGTGAGCATTTAGAGAAGGTTTCGGGTAGGAAGAGTCCTTTATCTGCAGCACTGCCAGCTCCCAGCTGTCCAGCCAGGGAGAGCTTGGTGACGGAGGAAGCTGGCGACCTCCTGATTGGGGCAATAGGAACATGAGAGGAATGATCTGGACTCATTTGCACACTGAATACACTGCCTTTGCTTGGAATTGGGGTTTATTAGGAGTGAAGCCTACTAGATGGGGGTTATGGGGAGGAGGCACTAAACCCTCAGCCCTGCATCCATCCCATGGCCAGCACTGTTTGATGGGAGTCTTTGCCCTAATCATTTGACTGGAGGGAAAAAAGCTACCCATTTGTTTAAGAATTAGGCAAAGGTGGCATTTATGCTGAATGTCGAAGACAACCTGGGAACAGAAATCAGTAAAACCAGTTGATAGAGGAAAGAGGAGATTCTCATGAATTTATAGGTTTACAAATGAAAACGTGGGTGACGGATTAATACCAAGGCTGTCAGATTGAGAAAGCTCTCTGTGGCCAACGGCTTCCACTCTGATCATAAATCTCCACAGGGGAGCTTTCTATTCAAAACCCGATCACCAGACGGAGTGGCTGAGCCAGAGGCTTCTCCAACAGACAGACAAGTGAGGCCATCTCCAACCAGAGCACTAGGCAACCCTCCGACACCTGGAGGTGGTGGTTCACAGTCAACGCAAATTTTAGAAAACCTGAGAATGGGACCCTTTGGCAGACCAGTTACTGCTTACAGTTCATCGTAACCAAACTGTTCCATCTTCATCACTAATTGCTGGTGCTTTGGTTTATTGGCTGATATATTTTGGCTTACCCTTTGCAAAAGTTTCCTGCAGAAGAGAACTTTATTGAAATGCATACAAACGTATGTTGCAATGTGTGTTGCCTACTGCTGTGCAACTGCACCTGAGACTGGCAAAGGATGGTCTCCAGCAAAGGCCAGTGTTTCCAGATACAGGAATGAGATACAGGGACAAGGATATGACCCCTCTGCCCACTGCTCCCTGAGCATAACAATTATGCAAATTCTTTTTTGTGTGTGTGTGCAGGCTTAAGAATGTGCCGTAAGTATTTGTGGTGGGCCTGGGAAGGCAGCCTTCCTAGAAACGATAGAAATACTATAATTAAATCATTTCAAGGGATTTGAATGTAACATGGTGTTACTGCATCCTCTTTGTAGTCTGCAACTACAGTCTTAAAGAAAGTATTAGACTTGTATCCTTCTCAAGATCTCTGGTTACAGCTTCTGTGTAAGAACAAAGGCAAGGTTGAACCTCTCATTAGAAACAAAGTTATAATTCACCACTCCTGCGTTTCCTTCAATGCCTTGGGTGCTAGTGACATCTCAGGAGCAGACTCGCATCCTGGGGATTCCATAAAACCATCATTGTGGCAAAACAAAACAAAACAAAAATTTGGCCTCAGGAAATTGTGAGTCATCTCTGTGATCCTTCCAGCTGTGCTTTGCACTGGGGTAATAAATCATGCGTAAATAATAATCACCAAAATTAAATGTGTGGATGTTGGATAATTCTTTGTCATTGTTACTCACTAATAACAGTAATTTGGTTAAGTAAATTGTATTGATATCAAATGTTCCTAGCATGTAGCTTTCAATTAGCAGGTCATACATTCCATCTTTAAATGACACAACATTTCAATGGATATTTCCTCCCTGATCATATTTTAAAGGGTTCGTCCTTCAGTTTCCCAATGCCTTTTTCTTCTTTTTGTTTTTCTGGTCTAGTTTTCTTTTTATGGCCACACCATACCAAGATGTGCCCCCACAGTCAGCCTCAGCGCAGGGTCAAAATGGGAGGGTTGGCGCTGCCAAGAAGGGATGACCCACGTGCCTGCCTTGTCCCCACGCTGGGGGCCTGGACATTCTCTCACTCCCCACGGTCGGCACACCCTCACAAGGCATGCCCAGGTGGGGCTTAGAACTTCTCACCTGCAGTTCCAGGGGCCCCAGCCAAACACCAGGCACAGAGACTGAGTGTAGAATGGAGGATTGTCTCCACTGAGTCTCTGTGGTTCTAGAAGACCCCACGGAATCCCACTTAGCTCTGCACAGCTGCTCACACCCACTACCTTTTCCCACCCAAACTGGAGAGTTTACTCAAAGCAGAGCCAAGATAAACTATCCCGAGACTGTGGCCGCGCAGAACCAGCAGAACCCAGCTCCCATTCGATCTCTAGCTCACACGGTGTGTTCATGGCACTCATCTTCCTTTGCCCTTCTAGAAAAATAAAATGCTAGAACTGGAGGTGAGCAGATGCTGCCTCTGCAGCCATTTGCCCCAAGCCACCCAGGTCAGTGGCGGAGCAGAAATCAGAACCAAAGGCAGCAGATTCCCAGTGCAGAGATCGGTCCTCAGGTGGAATGACTTGTCACCTTTCCCCAGAGCTCCAAAGACACCAGTTCTAGACTAAACCTGTCATGTGACAGATGCAAAAGCCAAAGTCCAGCCACGCTGGTCAGAGGAAAACCCTGGTTGGATGGAGAACCCTGGTCCCCACCAGGCTGTGCCTAGCTGCCCCCGCCCCCTGCACAACTCAGGGCCACCCAGCTAGGTTACAGATCAGGACTGTCATTAGAAATAAAATTCGACATGGTAATTTTAAATTTTCTAGTAGCCACATTTCAAAAAGTAAAATAGATAAAATGAATTCTAGTAATATATTTTATTTTACCCAAAATATCCAAAGTATTATCACTTCGAGGTGTAAGCAATACAAGATACTAAAGGTGAGGTATCTCACGCTCCTCTTTCATACAGTTCTTTGACATCCAGTGTGTATTTTCTTATTTTATAGCCCATCTCAATCTGGGCTGGCTGCATTTCCAGCACGTGTGGAGCGAGTGACTGCTGCGTTGGACACATCAGACCTGACCTCGGCTTCACCCCAGGAATCCCGGCAGCCTCACCGAAGGAGGCTTGGTGGCGGGGACCGCAGCAGATGTGCTAACTGCCAGCGCAGGAGGCCCTGGCGCTGCCTCTGCAGCGGTTCCTGCCGACCCAGGAACCTCTCGTTAACACCAGCGTCAATGCCCCTCCGCTGCCCCGCAAGGACTAAAAGGAATAATGCCGAACATATCGGGACAGAACCTGTCCTAAGGGGCTTTCAAGGTCTCTTCCAGCTCTGAGACAAAGTAATGATGACGGTGATTCTGAAACTGCATGTGTCTTATAGAGCCGAACTGATACCTTAGAGACCTGAATCTGCTTTGGGCTAAGATTGCTCATAAAATAAACCGTGGCCCTCCCTGTGTGAATTGGGCCAAAGTGGACTCACTTGCAAATTGTGTGGGCTAAAGCTGGAAGCCGGGCAGATCAATAACACAGTGACAGCCAGCTGATAACATCACACACGTCTCCACCCAGACGGCAGCAACTTCCTCTTGAGCTGATGTGACGACGGGGAGAGAGCAAAGACATCTTGCATATTATTGCTGCTTTTTAATACTATGTGCGTGACGACAGGAGAAAAATTCTTTTTATTGTCAAATTACTCAATGGGATACCGGGGGCTGGCACACTGCAGATGCAACCCTTTAACTATTGAACTAATCCCGCATTAATTCAGTAAAACTACCACGCACATAGTCACAGTGTGTTTCTTGCTTCAGAAAGGAAGCAAAGGGACCCGAAAGGAGCTAGGTAAAGGTTTTAAGTGGCAGAAGGACAGGGCCACAGACGCATTTTAGAAGAATCACTCTCCCTACAGTGTGGAGACCAGATTGCAGGGGAGAAGTAAGGAAAAGCGGGTGGGTTTGATGACTATTTCTAAAATAAAATCAAGAATATTTAATAATAATAATTTAATAATAATAATAATAATTTGATGCGGGTGGAGAGGACACAGTCAAGGGTAATTCCTAAGTTTCCGGTTTAAGTCCTGGACGGGAGCACGGTGATGCTGTGTCACTGGATGAGGAACACTCTGGGAAAGCAGGTTTCAGGGAAGATCACAAGTCCAGTCGTGACATACTCAGGAAGTAACAGAGCTGGGACGTAAGCGAGACGGTGGAATAGGAAGCCCAGGCCCTTGTGCCCCATGGAAACACCAGCTTAACAACAACATATGGACAAGTTTGCCTTTCTGAGAACTCCAGATGAGAGGCTGCAGCACCCAGAGGTGCACAAAGCCAAGGAGAGATACACTGAAGCAGGTAGGAAAATGTGTGGCATTTGATCTGCCCTTGGCAAAGACAAGCAAGGACAATTGTCCTAGTTAGAGCAGGACAAGTGGGGATTTATAGCCAAGGAGTGGGGGGAGAGCTATTTATATATAACTATTTATAGTTATAAATAAGTAACTATTTCAGACAAGCCCTGTGAACACAAAACCTAAAATTCATCATGTTAACAGGAAGGGCATGCAGCGCTAGCCCCTTCACCCTCCCGGCACAGCGCACGGTGCGATACTTAACGCAGCCCATGGGGACATCTCCTCCATGGACGGGCAAACCCTAGTCCGGGTCTATGAATTACGTGTCAGGAAATTATGCCCATAAAAGAAGTTTGCAGTGGGCATTCAGTCTTCATGCCTCCAAATGGGTGTCATCTGTTCCAGCATCGTGTGAAAAGAAGGGACCTCGGGAAGGGTTAGTGTCTCAGAGTCGTGGGCTGTTGGCTCCCACCGCCAGGCAGTGACCAGGAGCATTTGTAGCTCATCCATCTTTTCCTTAAATAGCTGGCAGTGGTTGAGGCTAGAATTAGATTACTGGCATATTTTGTGCTATTTACTCCAAGCTCATTAGCTCCTGATGTTGCACACGGCAGCTGTGAGGCTTGGCCGCATCAGAGCCAAGGGGCAGAAGACAGAGCAGCGGCCACACAGAGTCACTCCAGCTCGCCCAGGCCTCTGGGACAAAATGGCAGGGTCCAGGGGCTGTTGGGCCTTTGAAAATGCAACATTGCACCGTGGTCCCAGTGCCCTGTCAGCGGGATGACGCAGAAGGAAGCCCACCTCTCTGTTCCCGATCCCTGAAGTCCGTGTCTCATCTCCAGTTCAGCCCTGCACTTCCAGCATTTGGTTTCGTTTGTTCATTTACCCCTGAATCAATTCCGCAGTGGGAAGAGCAAGAGCTTCGAACCAGACAGCCCAGCACAGCCCCTCCCGAGGTGTGCGATCGCCACACAACCGTCTCACATGAAGCTTTTTGTGGTGATTAAATGAGTTCGTACACGTTCCAATACTTAACACTGGCACACAGACGCTCTCAATAAAGGCAACCTATTTCTATTTCATCGTTATTATTATTACTATGACCCTCACCATGATGACTAGGATGCACCAGGTATTATTGCAGGAACAGGGGACAGACGCCATGCCAAGGTAGAGCACCCCGAGAGGCCCTGTCTAGCGAGGAGCAGGGGACACGTGAGACCGCAGGGGCATTTGGCCTGGAGGTGCTGAGAGACACGCAGGCTGGGACCGCAGACATCCCTCTGTCCTCCGGGGGCAGGTGAACTGAGAGGGGCTTCGGAGCAGGCCTGGAACTCCCTGAGAGCAAAGTGAGCGCCTGGCCTTCTCCAGCCGGCAGCGCCAGGGCAGTGGCAGGGCCTGCGCCCAGCAAGGTGAGACCTGGGGACACCCCCTCCTCCACCGCTCTTCTCTCTTCCTCTCCATCTCTCCTCCGCAGACCGCTTGACAACTACACGGAGCCTCCCAACGTCCCACCCGCTGGCCCCGAGTGAAGAGCCTAGGCATTTGGATCATTTAAAAGATATTTTTTTCAACTGGTAACAACACGAAAATGCATGAATATATTAAAGAGAAAAATTCAAGTAATATACAATATACAGTGTAGCTGAGAGAGCTTTGGACTGCAAGTGAGGCGCTGTGTTGTTGCTCAGGCTTTGGGACCCACGGACTCAGGTGGGCGCAGGCCTCTCGGATCCCAATGGAGGCAGAAGAGGCAACGGAACAGTGGTCCGAGCTGCCCGACGTCCTGCTGGGCAGACACCCCGAGACGTCCTGATGGTCGCTGGTGTCCCTTCTGGCTTGTTTTGGTGTCCAGGCTGCAGCCCCGGAGCAGCTCGGCCTGGGCAGCGGGAAAGCTGCTCCCGGCCTCCGGGGCCTGCCCGTGGACAGCGCGGGACGCCTGGGGACCAGAAGGGGAGCTGAGCATCGCTCGCTCCGGAGAGGGGCCGTGCGCTCCAAGGCGGGGACACAGCGGGCGTGCAGAGGGGAAACCCTCACAGCGGAGGTGTGTCCCCGCGTGCGGTTTCCCCTCCAAGGGCGTCCATTTCCGGAGCGGCGGGGCTACCAGCGCGGTGCATGAAAAACGCAGGACGTTGTGGGCCCTCTCCATGCTCCGGCTCCCAGAACTGCTTTAATAACGTGCCCTTGTTTCTCGCTATTTCAAAGTTACTGACTTTGACTGTGGGATCCGGGGAAGCTGTAAAAGGCAGATCAAACACAGCGGCCTCTGCGCATCCCGGCCCTGCGCCACCCAGCTCCCTGTCCCCCGCGCTGCAGATGCTATTTACGGCCCTTTTCATCTCCCACCACCTGCCTGGGAAGAGGAGGAGGAGGGACGTCCTGAAGCCGTGGAGGGCTGGGTCCAAAGACAGCAAATGAGGCAAAAATGAGCGAAGGGAGAAGGCCCTGAGGTCCCTTCTGCGCAGGGCGGAATTCCCGGCCCCTCGCACACCTCTCTGCCCCAGCGGTCCCCACAGCGAGCTGCGCCTGGTGACTGGTGTCCCGGCCTCTCCTGTCCCTCCCTCCCCGGGGCCCTGCAGCCTGGCCCAGGCCTGCGGAGGTGCTCCCTGAAGGGGGCCTTGGTAAAGTCACCACGGGACACCCAGCTTCGGTTTTCTGTTTGAAAAATGAAAATGCTGCATAGGAAGACTTCTAAGGTCCCTTCAAGTTTGCTGAGGTTTTATGAAAAGCAGCGCGTGCTCCTTCCGGAAAACGTGGACTCCAAGAAGGGGGGCCGGTTGCCCCTGTCCCTGTCAACGAGGGCTGTTAGCGAGGCTGCCATATTTACTCCCCCACGTCGCTAAACTGTAAAACTTGATCTAAACTAACATTTATATATCCCTCAGGTAACTAAGTAAACTATGGGGGGGCCCTCAGGGTGAGTGCTGTGTAAGAAATTTTAATGTCCACTGAAGAATAATATTTATGTAATATGCTAGGGGCAAGACTAAAAAATTAAGCAGCAGAGTTTTAGGGCTCTCAGTCTTTGCTCCTTCCACTCGCACAGCCCTCCCTGGGGAACTCCACCCGCTCTCACCTCCCCCAGCACACAGGCTCTGCTGAGTCCGGTTCCCCAGCTCTCAGCTTTTCTGTGGATCCAAACCTCATTCCCAGGAAGTGACAAGAACAACCAGTTCCTAGGAAGCTGTGTCAGGTGGGTGAGACTCGGCCAGGTTGCTCTGGACAGGGCGTTGCCATGGAAACAGCAGGCCATATACTTTCATCTAAAGAGCTGAAAACTAAAGAGCTGAGATTGAGATCTCAGCACTATGGATCAAGACTGTGTTCAGGTCTTGGGGAGAAAGGGGAAAAAATTGATCACAACTCTGGAAATCGCACCAATGAGGCAACTCAAGACATGTCCTTCTCTAACGGAAGAGTCTCCTTTTCTTTTTGTGTAGTTGCAGAATCATGGGAGTGAAAACGAAATAGCAAGTTGTGTGCTTTCCCATTCGAAATTGAATGAAAATTGGTACATCTATTACACAACAATAAAAAAAAATGTTTAAAGGAAATATTTTTTAAAAAACCTGAAATTGCTATTTCCTTGAAAGAAAAAGTCTTCCTGATTTATCTGAGGAGAAAGGGGAGCCAGTCGCCACTGGCTTCCCTCTTAGCCATGTCCACACCCTCCCTCTCTCGGGTCCCACAGGACTTGGTCCATCACCTGTGGAACCTGTTCCATTTGGCTTCAGCTCTGAGGACTTACGCCTTCTCCAGTGAGGTGCAAGCAGCCCCCTGATCGCATTGGTCTTGGTGGCCTCACAGCCCTTAGCACAATGCATGGCTCATAGTAGGCGAGTAGGAATTTTGTGGAAACGATGAATTAATTAGAAAGCTTAGAAAATAAGTTTGATAAATTTTGCATTTGTTAAAGTCTACTCTGGACTGCCAGAGGAATCTCATTAACCTGTCTTTAGAATCTTTCCCCTTTCTAAAAAGTAAAATTTGGGTCAAACTAATAATTAAATTTTGTTTAAAATCCATACGTGTTAGACATGGTTTCTGTCTCAGAATTCCTCCTGCATTTAAAACACCTCCTGTGCCTTCCTTTCCCTGAAGACATCTTGGTTTAAGAGATGGCAACCTGTATAAACCCAACTCTCTAGTAACAAGACAGAAATTATACTTAGAAAAACAAGCTCGTGCTGCTTAAAAATAGATATTTCTAGAGATCGGGTAATGTGGACGTGTGTGTATTTCTGGACTGCCTCCACTCCGAGGCTTCTGTGGGTTCTCAAGAAGAAGCCAATGTTCTCATCTGTCCAAATTGCATTCTGCTGTAGCTGCTAGAAACAACAACAACAGCTGTTTCTTCCAGAAAACTCCAAGGGCCTTCACAGATACCACCCAGCAGGCTTCAGGACGTTTATCAGAAAGGAGCTGTCTCAGTTCGTTTCCTGTTGCTATAGAGGAAATACCTGAGGCTGGGTAATTTGTCAAGAAAAGAACTTTATTTGGCTCATAGTTCTGCAGGCTGTACAAGAAGTGTGGCGCCAGCTTCTGCCTCTGCTGAGGGCTTCAGGGAGCTTCCACTCATGGTGGAAGGGGAAGGGGACCAGACATCACATGGCAAGAGAAGGAAGCAAGAGAGAGAGGGGAGGAGATGCCAGGCTCTTTTTAACTGTCAGGTCTCCCGGGAACTCATAGAGCAAGAACCCACTCATCACCCTAAGGATGGCACCAAGCCATCCTAAGGAATCCATGAAGGATCCACCTCCACGACCCAACACCTCCCACCAGGCCCCGCCTTCAACACTGGGGATCAACTTTCAACATGAGATTTGGAGGGGCCAAATATATAAATTATATCAGGAACCAAGGAACCAAAACTGAATAAAACATGACCTCAATCTTCATCAACTGCCATGCACTTGCTATTGTCCAGTTATTCACTCATTTAGTTTTTTTATTCATCCTGTAAGTGTTTTTAAGCACTTATTTCACTGGTGATCAATAGTAACCGAGATAGTAATTCACTCATGAATCAACAATTGATCACTGACCATGTGGTCAGACTTCAGGGCACTAGGCTCAGCGGGGTAGCAAGTTAGCCCTGGCCCTGCTTAAAAAGAAAACAGGTACAGATGGTGTCAGGGGCCTAATTTGCATTTGGTACTGAGCAAAAGCGTCTTTGATGTCATGGCCTTCAAGTTGAGTACTGAAAGCTAAGTAAGAATTGGCCCAGTCAGGAACAGAGGAGGAGTCTTGTAGGCTGAGACAGGACTCTGCATGAAGGGTTTAGGGTAGAAAATGGAAAATGTGTGATAAGCAAATTCTAGAAGAAAATGTTGGAAAAACTCTTATAGACATTGGCCTAGGCAAAGAATTTATGAAGAAGACTCCAAAGGCAATTACAGCAACAACAAAAATAAATAAATGGGACCTGATCAAATTAAAAAGCTTCTGCACAGCCAAGGAAACTATCAGGAGAGTGCATAGACAACCTACAGAATGGGAGAAAATATTCACATACTACACATCCGATAAAGGGCTGATAACTAGAATCTATATAGGACTCAGGAAAATCAGCAAGGAAAAAATCAAACAACTCCGTTAAAAAGTGGGCAAAGGACATGAACAGAAAATTTTCAAAAGAAGACAGACTAATGGCCAACAAACGTGAAAAAATGGTCAGCGTCTCTAATCATCAGGGAAATGCAAATCAAAACCACAATGAGATATCACTTAACTCCAGTGAGAATGGCTTTTATTAAAAAGTCCCAAAACAATAAATGCTGGCATAGATGCAGAGAGATACGAACACTCATACACTCCTGGTGGGACTGCAAACTAGTGCAACCTCTGTGGAAAGTAATATGGAGATACCTCAAAGAGATACAAATAGAACTACATTTGATCCAGCAATCCCATTACTGGACATCTACCCAAAAGAACAAAAGACACTCTATAAAAAAGACATCTTCACTCGAATGTTTATAGCAGCACAATTCACAATTGCAAAGATGTGGAAACAACCCAAGTGCCCATCAATCCATGAGTGGATTAATAAAATGTGGTATATGTATACCATGGAGTACTACTCAGCCACAAAAAACAATGGTGATCTAGCACCTCTTCTATTATCCTGGATAGAGCTGGAACGCATTCTACTAAGTGAAGTATCCCAAGAATGGAAAAACAGGCACCACATGTACTCACCATCAAATTGGTATTAACTGATCAACACTTAAGTGCATATATAGTAGTAACATTCATTGGGCAGGTGGGCGAGGGGAGGAGGGGATGGGTATATACACACCAAATGGGTGTGATGTGCATTATCTAGGGGATGGCCATGCTTGAAGCTCTGACTCGGGTGGGGCAAAGGCAATATACGTAACCTAAGCATTTGTACCCTCATAATATACCGACATATATATATATATATGTATATATAAATATAAATAAATAAAAAGACTGTGAAAGTGAGCAGAGTCAGATCATAGGGAGCCGCAGGCCACACTAAGGACTCTTATTATATCCAAAGTGCAGTGAGAAAACTCCAGGGTGCATTCTGTTTTTAGAAGAGAAGTAAGATGATCTAGCATACATATATTAATATATGTGTATTGTTTTTTAAAGA
>CAUYSK010044501.1:0-34517 GCA_963575035.1 Avahi laniger | reverse complement strand
TTATAACAGAGACATTTCATCTTTAACATAGATCTGTCAAACTACCTCTGATTGGTGGTGAGTATAATTTATTATCAAATGATCTTAAAATGGACTGTTTCAATAATCATTTTCTAAATATTAAACTCAGCAGTTCTATTGGGCAAATAACAGGATTTTTCTCATTTATAAGGATTAAGTTTTAGAAATCCTCAAAACATGAGTATTTCTTTCTACATAAATTGCTTTGGATGTTCACTTTCCCATCAAAACAACTTTTCACTGTGTTTTCAGTTTTTTAAGGTTTCACCAAGGATTAGCTTTCCTAAAAATCCTTTTTATTTTGCATAAAGGAAAAATGTATACAGGTTAAAGAATTATCAAAAAGTAAATACCTGGGGGGGGGCAAGGGCAACATACGTAACCTAAACATCTGTACCCCCATAATATGCTGAAATAAAAAAAAAAGTAAATAAATACCCATTACTCACCATTCCAGGTGAGAAATAGAACTTTTGTCAACATTCCAGAAAGCCCCCTTGTACATTTCCCAGTTATAATACTGCCTCCTTCCGCTGCAGAGTCATTATCCTGACTTGTGTATATATGGTAGCCACTTGTTTTTCTTAATGGTTTAACCAGCTAAGCATAGCAAAGGATTTTCAATCAGTAAATCAGATTATTGGTATAATGCGGTGGTTCTTAACCCTATTTGATGTCATTCCATGATCATTTTTATATTTTGTAATGTCCTCTTTACTATCCAGAAATGAAACTAATATATAAAATTACCTACCAACATACATAATTAAAAAAATTGAAATATAATGCCCTAACTATAACATAAGGAGAAATAAAAAGGAAATAATTTTATAATAGAATGTGCATTTCAAGTGTAAATGTTTAGGCATGACTGTACTTGAAGACATAATAAAGTAGATGCTTATACATACTTACAGTGAGAAAGTTTGGGTTTAAGAGAAATAAAATGAGTTCTCTGGATAATGCTGGTGGTTTTTCTTTAACATTGATATAAGGGCAAAATAATATTTATGCATATAGGTAGAATATTGTGGATTTGTCATCTACACATGTCTGCTGACTAATCCAGATGTGTTGTCCTGGTCATTCAAATATCATGAGAGGCCTTTGCTGTTGATGGAATAATTTTCTGTAATGGTGAACTGAGCTTTTTAAATTTTGAAAAGAACAAATTTTTCCTGTTTTCACTGTAACTGAATTCCTGGCAAAGAGATTTTTCACCAGTGTGAATTTGCAGGGCAGTGTTTGAAAATTCGGTGGTGGGGGACATACTGCTTCATTGCGTGAGTTTTCCCTGGCATTGCAGATTGTCTGTGGTCCTGTTCCCCTCATGCCCCCAACTGCAGTACTATCCAATCAAAATAGCAAACAAAAATACCTTGTAAGGGGTAGTATCACCAAAAGGATTATATTTGTAGCACTTTCAGTTAGTGATATAACCAACCTTTTCTGAGGATCTGGAAAGGTAGATTTCACCAGACTCTTTAATTGCCCCCCACCACCATCTTTCTGTCTCACCTTTACCTCCCATAAAATTCAGTGTAAAAGTTCTGTGAATATTAACCTATGTATGCTTTTCTGAGATAGGATATAGCTTTCATCAGATTCTCACAGGATTCTGTGACACACAAAAGTGGACCAGATGTTTCTTCCCAAGACCTTTTTTAGCTATTAAATTTGGTTATTCTTCTGCTAATGGTTGGTTATCAGTGCGTGCTAATTTTCCATTTTAACCAGGAAAATGGGCTCAGACTCTGAACTGTGTGCTGGGAGCAACCCTCATTGAGAGGCTTGGTTAGAGGGACACAATGGAGCAGAAAATCTCAAATTCATTTGTTAGGTGGGTTTATTATAGGTAATTTTACAGTTTACTCATAATGTTATATGTCCACTTAAGAATTTTGTTTTGAATCGGTGAGGTTTATTTCTTTTGACAAATTATCTTCATCTTTAGATGGTTTGCATTTTTAAATCTAAAACGACCATGATCTATAATTGACCATTTATAATCCCTGCGGGGCAATAAATTGAAATTTAAATTTATTCAAATATAAATTCCAAATTCATACAATTCTTGTGGAGTTTGTTGATGAGAATTGACATTCGCTATTAAAGTGGGAGAATTAAAAAATAAATAAGTTGAAAATTTAAATATCAAAAAACCATATGTAATTATATTATTAAAATACAGGATTGTCTAAAATTAAACTTTTGTGAAATGTTTCTTTTGTCATGTTATTAAGAAATTGGATTTTTATTTTCATCTGTGCTTGCTGCTAATGTTAAAGTCCTAGTCAAAATAGTTCTATAAAAATTGACATTTTCAATTATTCGTAGTAACTTGCTGGCTTTGAGAGTGTTAAGAAATGGAATTTGTCTTTAAGACTCCTATTTTATCAGTTTAAAATGGGTTTCCAGCCAACCATTTTGTGGATTCATGTAGTAAAATGCACAGATTGGAGTTTTCTCATTTACTTTTAATACCAGTTGTATGGGGGAGTTGTTAATCATCTGCTTGTCAGACAATGCAAGCAGTTGGCCTTGAAGAAGCAGCAAAGGATTTAAGATACTCTAAAAATTGAATGATTAGTTTGATCATATAATTAAGTAGTTCAAAAGATTGTACTTCATAGGTATTATATGTATACTTTTTTCCCGGAAAACCGTGCATATCTGATATTTAATATCGAAATGCTTTCTTTTCTATGACTAGTTCTTTACCTTTATGGATTTTATTTTCTCTCATTCTGTGTTCTCTCTCTCATCCCAATTCCAAATCTTTATTTCTTAGAAAATATTGTATGGCTCAGAAACTTTAAGCATAGGATAATCAGTCATTTTACTTCTTAAGGACTTGAAATAAGTACCTTTTAATGACCTTACCTTTATGAAGTCAGTTTCTTTTTCTGCTCTTGTTGCATCAGGTAGATACGTTTGTTTTTATCTGTAATGCTTCTTTTCATTTGACTGCATTTTTTGTTCCCCTTCAGTCTTCTGTCTTACATAATTTTTTAGTATTCAATAAAATGGGAAAGTGTATCTGGCAAAGTTGGTTGGGGAATTTTCTGAATCTGGACTTCCATAATATGAATATTTTAAAGTTTTAAAAGATGTGCTTATTCTTATTTAATATTTAAATAAAGATAACCTTTATAACAGTTGTCTTTGATTTCAGTCTTCTAGCCTTTAAAAAGAAAAATACAAATTTAAGTCTGATTGTTTTTAGAACCAATTGCATTTGTTTTTGAAATATTTAGAAGTATGTGGTTATTACCATTGAAATATATTTTTAAATTTTTCTTCTGTCTTCAATTAACACATATGTGGCCCACTGCATGCCTGCTGTGCCAACTGCCCGTGACTACCATAGGAGAAGAGGGAGATGCAGAGGAACAGCGGTGTTAAAGGCTCACAGTGCATTCCCTTTTCTCCTGCCTGGTTAATCTTCCAGAATGGGACTCAAGCACGCCATCCAGGGGACCTCTCTCTCTGTTCACTGAGCAACAGAGTTCTCAGCAGAGGAGAAAAGCTGTACCACAAAGCTTATTGTCTTGAGTTGAGAGAAGAGATTCCAGATGAGAAGGAACTAGCATAAGAACTCTGGCAACATGAAAAAAACAGGCTATTTTAACACCCCTGAAGGATCATGATCATTCTCCAGTGATGGACTCCAACCAAAAGGAAATTGTCAAAATGTCAGATATGGAATTCAGAATGTGGATGGCAAGTAAGATGGGATTGTTGAGAAAGTTGAACACAAAGAAACCAAAAAAATAATTCCAAGACATGAATGAAAAATTCTCTAAAGAGATAATATACGAAAAAATATAATAGAACTTATAGAAATGAAAGAGTCATTTAGGAAATTTCAAAATACAGTGGAAAGTTTTAACAACTAGTAGACCAAGAAGAAGAAAGAATTTCAGAGCTTGAAGAGAAGGCTTTCAACTTAACCGAGTTAGTCAAAGATGAAGAAAAAAAGATCCAAGAAGAAAGAACAATCTCTCTGAGAAATGGGGAGAAGAAAAAGCAAAAAATATGGAAAACCTATTTGAGGGCATAATTCCCTGGTGTCACCAGAGATTTAGACATTTCAGATACAAAAGATCATCGAACACCTGGAAGATTCATGGCAAGTAGGACATCACCAAGGCCCACATAGTCATCAATATGGCCAAAGTCAAAATGAAGGAGAAAATCCCATAAGCTGTGAGACTATAACAGCAAGTAACTTACAAAGAAAAACCTATCAGACTAAAGGCAAACTTCTCAGTAGAAACCTTACAAGTCAAAAGGGCTTTGGGTCCCATTTTAAATCTTCTTAAACAGAATAACTGTGAGCCAAGAATTTGTATCCTGCAAAAACTAAGTTTCATAAATGAAGGAAAAATAAAGTCTTTCCCAGACAAGCAAACACTAAGGGAATTTGTCAACACTAGACCTGCCCTACAAGAAATGCTTAAAAGTGGTCTATACGTGAAACAGAACAATTGATACCCAACCAACGTAAAAACACTCAAAAGTTAAAACTCACAGCTCTTATAAAACAGTAACACAAATGAGAAAACAAAGTGACTAGGTAACAATCAACATGATAAACAGAATAGTATGCTACATATCAATACTAGAATTGAATGTAAATGATGCACTTAAAATATATATATTGGCTGAATGGATAAAAACACAACTCAAATAACAGGCTGTCTCTGAGAAGCCCATTTAACTTGCAGAGATTCTCATAGACTCGAGGTAAATGGGTGGAAAAAAATATTCCATGCAAACAGAAACCCAAAATGAGCAAGAGTAGCTATTCTTGTATCAGATAAAACAGACTTTAAATCAACAGTGGTTAAAAAAGACAATTATTATATAATGATAAAGGGATCAATTTGAGAAGATACAACAGTCCTGAATATAGGTACCCCTCACACAGGAGCACCCAGATTCATAAAACAAATTCTACTAGATATAAGGAAGGAAATAAACAGCAGCCTTGTATTAATGATAGCCAGGGACTTCAACACTCTACTGATAGAACTAGAGAGATCATTAAGGCAGAAAATCAACGCTCGACTTAAGTGGGATTCTAGAACAAATGGACCTAACAGACATTTACAGAACATTCTACCCAAAAACTGCAGAACAAACATTCTTCTCAGCGCATGGGACATTTTCCAAGATATATGTTAGGCCACAAAACAAGTCTCAGCAAAGAAAAAATTATAATCATACCATGTTTCTTTTCAGACCATGGTGGAATACAACTAGAAATCAATTGTAAGAGAAACTCACAAAAGTACACAAACAAATGGAAATTAAACAACCTGCTGCTCAATGACCCTGGGTCAATGATGAAATCAAGGCGAAAATTAAAAAATTTATCGAATTGAATGACAAAGGTGAGAGAAGCTTCTAAAAATCTCTGGGATACAGCAAAAGCAATGCTGAGAGGGATGTTAATGGCACTAAATGCCTATATCAAAAAGACAGATCACAAATTAACCACCTAGTGTCACACCTCAAGGAACTAGAAAAAGTAGAACAAACCAAACCCAAAGCTAGCAGAAGAAAAGAAACAACAAAGGTCAGAGTGGAACTAAATGAAATGGAAACCCAAAAAACAATATAAAGAATTAAGAAAACAAAAAGTTCATTCTTTGAAAAGGTAAAATCACTGACCACTAACTAGATTAACTGGAAATGTTAATAGAAAGGATTCAAATAAGCTCAATCAGAAATGAAAAAGGAGATACTACACCTGGTACCATGGAAATACAAAATATTTGAGACTACTATGAAAACCTTTACACACACAAACTAGAAAATCTAGAGGAAATGGATAAATTTTTGGAAACATGCAACCTCCCAAGCTTGAATCAGGAAGAAATAGAAATTCCAAATAGACCAATAACAAGTGGAGAGATTGAAACAGTAATAAAAAAACTCCCAATAAAAAAAAGGGCCAGGATTCACAGCCAGATGCTACCAGACCTACAAAGAACAACTGGCACCTGTCCTACTGAAACTGTCCATAACATTGAGAAGGAGGGAATCCTTGCTAACTATTCTGTGAAGCCATTATCACCTTGATAACCAGCATCAGGTAAGGACACAGCAAAGAAAGAAAGCTATAGACCAATATTCCTCATAAACATAGATGAAAAAGTCCTCACCAAAATACTAGGAAACCAAACCCAATAGCTTATCAAAATGATAATTCTTAAGGATCCAAGTGGGTTTCATCCCAGGGATGCACAGGTGGTTCATCATACACGAATCAATAAATGAGATTCACCACCTAAAAAGATTAAAAATAAAAATCATGTGATTCTCTCAATAGATGCAGAAAATCATTCAGTAAAACCCAGCACTTCTTGCATGATAAAAAGCCTCAACAAACAGTACATGGAAGGAATCATACCTTAAAATAAACCCGCAGCCACATCATACTGAGTGGGGAAAAGTTGAAAACATTCCTCTTAAGAACTGGAACAAGACGAAGGATGCCCAATGTCACCACTTCTAGTCACCATAATACTGGAAGTCCTAGCCAGAGCAATCAGCAAAGAAAAAGAAATAAAGAACATATAAATCAGGAGGTCAAACTGTTTGCCAGCGATATGATCTTGTCTAGAAAACCCTAAAGACTCCACCAGAAGACTCTTACAGTTGATAGATAAATTCAGTAAAGTCTCAGGTTACAAAATTAATGTACATAAATCAAGAATGTTTCTATATACTAAGTACAGTCAAGCTGAGAGTCAAATCAAGAACTCAGTACCATTTACAATAGCTATAAGGAAAGTAAGATAGCTAGGAATATACTTAACCAAGAAGGTGAAAGATCTTTATAAGGAGAACTGTAAAACACCTATGTTCTTTCAACATCTGTGATGAAAGAAATCATAGAGGACACAAACAAATGGAAAAACATCCCGTGTTCATGGATTAGAAGAATCAGCATTGTTAAAATGTCCATACTGCCCAAAGTGATTTACAGATTCAGTGCAATTTGCAGCAAAATACACCAATGTCACTTTTCACAGATTTAGAAAAAACAATCCTAAACTTCATATGGAACCAAAAAAAGGCCTAAATAACCAAAGCAATTCTAAGCACAAACAACAAATCTGAAGACATCAGGTTATCTGACTTCCAGTTATACTGCGGGGCTGTAGTACCCAAAAGAGCATGATACTGGTATAAAGGTAGACACATAGACCAATGGAACAGAATAGAGAACCCAGAAATAAACACATATATTTACAACCAACTGATTTTCAACAAAGCAGACAAAAATGTACACTGGGGAAGGGACACCCTATTTGATAAGTGGTGCTGGGAACATTGGACAGCTACATGTGTAAGAATGAAGCTGCATCCCTGTCTGTCACCATATGTAAAAATTAACTCAAGATGGATTAAAGATTTAAATGTAAGATTTGAAACCATAAAAATTCTAGAAGAAAACAGGAAAAACTCCCCCGGACATTTTCCTAGACAAAGAATTTATGACTAAGACCCCAAAAGCAAATATAGCAACTATAAAAATAAATAAATGGGACTTAATTAAACTAAAATATTTCTACACAGCAAAGGAAATGATCCAAGTATATGGACAACCTACAGAATGGGAGAAAATACAAACTATACTTCCAACAAAGAGCTAATATCTAGAATCTATAGAAAACTCAAACCAGCAAGAAAAAAACGCATCAAAAAGTGGGTGAAAGACATGAAGTTTTTTTTTTTCTTTTCAAAAGAAATTAGACAAGTGGCCAATAAACATATGAAAATATACTCAACATCATTAATCAGGGAACTGCAAGTTAAAACCAGAATGAGATATACCACCTTACCCCTGTCAAAATGGCCATTACTAAAAAGTCAAAAAAACAATAGATGGTGGTGTAGATGAGGTGAAAAGGGAATGCTTATATACTGTTTTTGGAAATGTAAACTTAATACAACCTCTATGGAAAGCAGTATGGAGATTCCTCAAAGAACTGAAAGTAGACCTACCATTTGATCTAGCAGCCCCATTACTGGGTATCCACCCACCAGAAAAGAGACATGTGCCTGAATGCTTATCACAGCACAATTCACAATTACAAAGATAGGGAATCGACCTAAGTGCCATCAACTAATGAGTGGATAAAGAAAATGTGGTATGTGTATGTATATATGTATATACACACACACCCCCCATGGGTTACTACTGAGCCATGAAAAAATGTCTTTTGCAGCAACTTGCTTGAAACTAGAGACTGTTATCCTAAGTGAAGTATCTCAGGAATGGAAGAACAAATACATGTTCTCACTTAAAAGTGAAAGCTAAATGAGAAATATATGATCATAAAATGGTGTAATGGACATTGAAAACTAAGGAGGGGGGAGTGTGGGAGGGAGATGAGGGATAAAAATCTGCATGTTGGGTATAGTGTACACTATTCTGGTGATGGTTACACTGAAAGCCCTGACTTTAGTATTATATAAGTCTTTTGAAATTAAAAAAAAAAAAGATTTAAACATACACCTGACTTCAAACATTTTAACCACTAATAAGAATAGCAAACCTTTAAAAAACAATAAACATGTATTTATTTATTTATTTTTTGTTTGTTTTCTTTTTTTGTTTTTGTTTCTTTTTATTTCAGCATATTATGGGGATACAGATGTTTAGGTTACGTATGTTGCCCCTGCCCCCCCAATATTTATTTTGTTGATTAAATTAATCTGCATGCTCTACCTTTAGGCTTTCCTTCAACCAAGAGGAAAATGGTGGCATACCCCTGCATTTGAAAAATGAGGTTATGCTAGTTTAATTGAGGCAGGAATGGATGATCAGCCTTTTGGGTTCTTTGTTTTGTAATTTTATGTTTGGATACAGAGCTTAAAAACTTCGTATCTAGTGCATATGACACAGTACGTATAATAAACACTTCACAAATATGCGAGTGAGTGAATTTGGATTGATTGAATGATTGATTAAACCTAATTAAGGTGAAGCAGGAAGTCTGTTTTCATAGGATGTAGTATCTTCAGATGTTGAGACTTGCAGTTGCCCTAGTAAAATGAACTTGGCACTGGTTTGCAGACCACTGGAAAATTCTAATATTTTCAGTAATGTGGTAAGAACATACTTTAAGAATACAGTTGCAGATGTATTGCATAGTTTGAAACTTTCAAAAGGCTTTTTTTAAATAGAACTAATATATATTTACAGTAGAAATTTTGTGAAACATGGCAAAGAATGAAGGAGCAAATACTACTTACATGTAAGTCTACCACCTGGAGAGAGGCACTATTACTTGGTGTATTTGTGCATACAGATGTCAACACATAAATAAAATAGAGATTGTATGTATTCAATTTTGAATTCTTTTTTTGTTTTGTTTTGAATTCAATTAAATTTTTTCCCCTCTTTAATATTTGAACCTTACAGGCCCCTTTACAGATGTAGTCACTACAAACCTTAAATTGCGAAATCCATCTGATAGAAAAGTGTGTTTCAAAGTGAAGACTACAGCACCTCGCCGGTACTGTGTGAGGCCCAACAGTGGAATTATTGACCCAGGGTCGACTGTGACTGTTTCAGGTAGCAAATCATGTCCTGAATATATGTACATTTTAATTTTGACATTTTATGATTATGTTTAATTTGGTTTAATTATTTGGGTTTCAGCTGGAGGGAGAGAAATAATTTTTATGTTACTCTGGCTTTGCCTTTAAAGATGCTCATTATCCTACCATATGCAAACTGTTGTGGAAAATTTCTCACCCTCATCTTGTTGGGGGAGGTATTTGTAAGTAATTATTGATAAGTTGTCATTGTCAATTTAAAATTTTATATCTAGCTTTTGTTTCTGTAACTCACCACTACATTCTGTTTTTATTATTTTATCTTTGCAAAATCACACCATTTTTGTTATTGGTCATTCTCATTTAGATCTTGAGCTTATTACATATTGCATGCAGCTATGGAAGTGTTGTCTTTCTTTTGCTTAAAAAAGTACAGTGGCTCTTTTTTTGCCTATTAATCAGATTAAATCAGGTGAGTCTTCTTGCCTTTCATTGTGAGTGCCAACAGTGTCCTGCATTTGGAAACGTTATTTTTGTTACTCTGTTGTGTCTTTATTTGTAGTTGAAGAAGTATGCTTGGTTCCTGCAATATATGGATTCCTTTCTCCTGCTGTGGAGTCAATCTATGCTGGCGCCATAGTTAATGCCCTCTGTAAACTGTTTGTTCCTTTCTTCCCTCAGATAGTCCCTCAGATTTCTGAGGACGATACTCCTTAATTATATATCTGCATACCTGGGAAATAGGAAGCAAGTATGAGAGTGTATATGGTTCCATTATGGGAGAACCTCTTAAGTTTGTAACAGTAGTTCTCATCTCCCACTTCGTGTTGTGATATCCTGGGGAGGACGAACACACGAGTTCATCTCAGAATCTCTGGGGGCGTGACTTAGAAATGTGTACATTAACAACAACAAGAATGCCCGGGTGATCCTGACAGGCAATCCTAAAATACAATTCTGTATCAGTTTTCTAGCTTTCAAATCCATAGCAGATTAAAAATAGCAAATTATACAGAGAGAGAATCTAGAGCAGGCACCTTGAGAGTACTTAGAGGTGGAGCCTGACTACAAGGGTAGTAAAGGACAGACCGTAGTCAGAGTTCTTGGTGACACTAAATCCTCCCTCAGTAGGTATAGGCCAAAACTCAGGAGCCAGGAAGCTCTAGAAAAGATGTTTTTAGTGCATCTTGTGGTAAGGTGGCCTGGGAGGAATCCTTTCATGTTTGCTTGCAAAGTCCAGTTCATCAGTTCCTGAGAAAGAAGGATGGACAATAAGATAAAGGAAGCAATGCATGCATTCTAGATGTTGCTCTCTACATCTTTAAGCCTTTAGCTAAATTGGAAGGAGGTAGAATTATTTCAGTCCACGTAGTTAAAAATAGTTTATTGGTATGAACAGCTATATCCCTAGGAATCCATAAAACTATTACAGAATGACTTTTCTTTGCGGGTTCCAGATTGGTGAAGTTTAAGAACATTAAGAAAATTTATACTTTTCAAAGCACTTTTCTCCACATAAACCCATTGCATTGAGCACCTGACTTACTGAAAACTCCAAACTAATTAATGATGACATAGCATGACCTCAGATTCCTCTCTCCAGTTTGAATTTAGCTTTTCTGGTTTTTAGTGTAGTGCCTTTCCATGTAAGGAGTCACTCAGCTGTGCTTTCTCCAGCAACCTTCTCTGTTTAATTCTCTTATTACATGTTCATTTCTTTTTTTCCTGTGTCCCTTTAGCACTTAGTTTTGTAGATTTGCTCTTTTAATTTGTACATATTTATATTTTTGGGATTGCCTTCTCTTGTTATATAGTTTGCAACCTTAATTCGAGTATAATTGTCATAAAGTTAACCATGTTTTAAGCTTGCTTTTTATTCACATATTTTTGGTTCATAATGATTAGCCTATAGTGATTGCTCAGTGAAGGTTGTTAATGGAATTTTATTGTGCCTTTTCTTGGTTCCCTTGAAAAAATTTTTTTAGCCATGATAGAAGTTAATGGACTTTTCAGACATATCTTATGAATAAGATTTTCTTATATAATTGTTATTTCTTACATTTGCTTAATTGTATTTGTCTTTTTGATATGTCTTAAATAATCTAAATATTAGCAGGGAATAAGTTCTACAGTACCATATACGTGTTTTATATAATTGTCGGCTTATTCTTTATAATCTTTTGTATTGGATTTATGTTACTTAAGTTTAGCATGACTTATAACCATGAAGAGCGTTAAATAATCTAAACTGAAAATCATAAATGGTTAGAAAAAATTTGAATATTATTATTGGGACTGTAGAATAAATTCTAGAGATGAAGAGGCTACGTGTATACTTTGTTTTCTTAGAAGATTTAAATTGTTAAACTCTTTTTAAATAGGTGTTTATTTAAAATCCATTTCAGAAAAATTAGTTATATTAAAACAATATATGGCAGTGTCTTTTTTAAGTTATCAAGTATTTCTCCTTTAGATACCCCAGTTGTTTAATTTTAAAGTATCATGAAATACTAAAATGAAGCCTAAATTCACATTATAACTAATTTTATTATAATAAAAATGATTTAATCTGAGCTTACAGGCTTTATAGTAGTTACGTAGGTGAAGTTTTGAAAATTTTTACAAAGTAAGTATAGAAGGGCAGTCATAGATTCATGTTTATTTTTTAATAGCCATTTGTTATTTTGTGGGTTGTAAAAGACTTAGTAAATTAGAAAGGTGGGCAAATTAAAAATAATTAGAATCTATAAAGTTGATTCTGAATCCTTAATGTAAATAATCTGGTGTTTGATTTCTTGAACCTTTCTTGGTTGTCTTGAAATTTGCATATTAGTCAGTGGGGTAATAGGAATCAGATGCAAACAAATGAAGAAGACAATATATCTTTTCTTCTTATTTAGTAATGCTACAGCCGTTTGACTATGATCCGAACGAAAAGAGTAAACACAAGTTTATGGTACAGACAATTTTTGCTCCACCAAACACTTCAGATATGGAAGCTGTGGTAAGTATAGATGTTGAACAGAATTTATTTTGAGGAATGTAGTTTAAACTGTTGGTTTTGTTTAGTACTCAATAGAGTAACTTAATTTCTAGAAATTTAAAATTAAGTTTAGATTTTTAAAAAAATCAGTAAGTCTGTTGATTGTAGATAATCCTGGCTTAATTTCAAGAATGAAAATTTTGAAATAGTATTTTTAGAAACAGTTTAGAAATGCTACTACTAAGAAGAAAGTCCTGTGATTGCTAGTGATGTCATTGCGATTTTAATGGGTGGTGGTAGTAGCTCTAGAATTACATAAAAGTTTTGTGACATCAGCAGATAACAATGGCAAGGTGATCAACATGGAGTGCCGCAGTGTTTCCAGCTGAGCCAAGCAGTTACACTCATTTTCTATTTGTCCCTTGAGGTGAAACCTATTTGCCATGATCATACTTCCTATGTCTCATGTTTGGTGTTGTTTATTTTTAGTGGAAAGAGGCAAAACCTGATGAATTAATGGACTCCAAATTGAGATGTGTATTTGAAATGCCCAATGAAAATGATAAATTGGTAAGTGGGAAAATACAAGAAAATTGGAAGCTATTGAGGTCTCAGTTTCTTTGGTTGATTTTGGTTCTGTTTTTGGCCTTGGGGGGTGTGTGTAGTGGTTATCACAAAAGACTATCACATAAGCCTGTCACGTAAGACTCAGTACTTATTTAAGTTTAAAAAAAACTTGTTTGCTTTTTTTCATTTTATAACATTTTGTTTGTCCAAGAAGAAAGAAATACTCTTAGGTCCAAGCTGCATGTTGGAAAAGAATCATTTAATTCTATTGAGTTTTTGCCACTTAAACCACTTCAAGTTCTTTTTTAGAATGAAACGTGTATATAATAAATATATTTTATTTATATATAAATAAATTTGTATATAAGTAAAATGTAATAAACATATGTAATACATACATATAATAAATATAATAAAGAAAAGATTAAAAATTCTTTTTGGCAACTATATACCAGCAGTCCGGGTTTAAAAATTTTAATTTACATGAACAGTTTATGCCAGGTTTAGCTGTTTCCACGTATTTTGCTCACTTTTGTTTTTGGTCAAAATCCATCTAATTTTATTTTTTAGTAAATTTTATATTGCTTATTGATAGTGTGAAGCAAATACAATTTGAGGGACTGAGGGATGGATATATATAAATATATATATATATAGATATATATAGTTAAAAAATCAGTCTATGAATGTGTAGAGTGGGTTGTGGTCACTTTCCTTTTTCCCCTTATGGATTGCAAATTTGAATCTTTTTCTGTGGTTCATAGGAGGGATTTGAAAGATAAGATTTTTGTGTGTGTGTGACTTGATATATACAATAATATGGATAAATAGAATTGTTTGGTGCAATTTGATTATAATCTGATGCGACTCTTGCCTTGAGCTGGAGGCCATTTGCTCTACTGAAAAGGAAACAAGGCCAGGTGTGGTGGCTCATACGTGTACTTCCAACACTTTGGGAGGCTGAAATGGATTCTTGAGGCCTTGAGTTTAAGATCAGCCTGGCAACATAGTGAGATCACATCTGTACAAAAAATTTTTAAAGAATTAGTTAGGCGTGCTGGCACATACCTGTAGTCCTAGCAACTTGGTAGGCTGAGACAGGAGGATTGCTTGAGCCCAGGAGTTTGAGGTTGCAGCAAGCTATGACGATGTCACTGCACTCTAGCATTGGTGAAGGAGCAAGACCCTGTCTTAAAAGTAAACATTTAGATTAAATACATGGGCTCAGTTATTGTGTTACTCTTTTAGGATAAACTGAAATGAAAAAGTCCCTGAATGGTAATTAGGTGTTGACCAAATTATTTATTGAATTTTAAAAATGCCCTTTTAAAGACATTTTGAGATATTTGCCCAAAGCAAAAAATAGTGATGCATATATTTTCATCGTAAAGTGAGGGTTAGATGGCATGTTTATGCATCCCATTTGTAGTTTTCTTTCTCTTTTGCCTGGACTGTCAGGAACCTAATAGCTTTCATAGCTCTTATTATTGAAATCAAGAAAACATAACAGCACATTGTGTGGATTGACTTTTTTTTTTTAAATTGAATATTTTCTCACTTAGAATTTTATGTTATTTTTTACAATAATTTAATAAACAGATCTGGCTGTCTTTCATCTGGGCTTCTGTTATACTCTGGAGATCAGACTCTTTGAGGTTATAGTCTGAAAAGGGTTGGAGCTTAGGGATTTGATACTGCTGATTAAGAGCAGTTCTCACTGCTTTGAAAACCAAACCAGAAGTGGATGGAAATGATATGGCTACACTTGAGCCTAGCCATTTACCGCTTCTTGGAGGAGAATAGCCATTTACCACCTCTATGCCTCCCTATAGGTATAGCCCATAATAATCCAAGAAAGCAGTTTTGGATCTGCTTTAGTGCTTGAATGATTACTGAATGGAGTTCCCAGAGTTCCACACTGTGGAGCATGAGCAGAAGTAATTTGGGCCTGGAACTTTTTCAGAGCAAGTATTATTAGTAACGTAAAGGCCATTCAGTAACTGAAGTACTCCAGAGAATATCTAATTCTGAGCCTTGATGAGCTAACTGCAGAATGTAATTTTCACTAATTGAATTAGTATATTAAATTGTAGGGAATATCTGCTAAAGGTGATTTTTTAGAAAACATTTTATTTTGGAAAACTTTACCTAGAATAGTTTATAGCAGTACAGTGAACCTCTAGGAGCCTATGACTAGCTTTAACAATTACCAGTTTGTGGTTAATCTTATTATGTCTAAATCCCATTATTTCCCATCTCACATACTGTTTAAGGCAAATGCCAGATATCATATAGTTTCGTCTCTTAACTGTTTCAATATGTATCTTTCAAAGTACTTTAAAAAAAGGATAAAAGAGTTTTAATGACAGTACCATTATTATGCCTTTAAAAATTTAACATATCATTAATATCAAACTACCAGCCAGCATTCACATTTGTCTCACAAATGTCATTTAAGATTTCTTTTTTTGCAGTTTGTTTGATTTGAGATCAAAATAAAGTCTAAACACTGCTACTGGATGACATGTTTCTTAAATCTCTTAGTCTATAGGTTCCCTCTCTGCTTTGCTGTCGCAAATTGTTAAACTAGGTTTGCCTGTGGACTTTCCCGTAGACTAGATTTTGCTCATTGCATCCTGTGGTGTCATTTAACTTTTTCTCTGTCCTTGGTATTTCCTATAATTAAAAGTTCTAGATGAGTTGTTCTCATCCAGGGGCAATCAGTTTGCTCCTCTAGAGACAATGTCTGGAGACAGTTTTGGTTTTTACAACTGAGGGATGGAGAGGGGTGCTACAAGCATGCATTTCTCTAGTGAGTGGAGACAAGGATGCTGCTGCTCACCTTTCTACAGTGCACAGGATGGACCCTACAATAAAGAATTATCTGGCCCAAAATGTCAGTAAAGTTGAGATTGAGAAAATATGGCCTAGGTCCATTAATTCATTTATGATTGCATAATGGTGATATTCTGTCATTTCTACTTCATATAGTACTTAGAATACTTGTGTAAAGAGAAACTTGTTTTCATCTAATATTTGGTTATTCAGTGATAGACTTTTAGAAGGACAGGATAAATGAGTCTCTCTTTAATTACAGGTCTTTAAAAAATTGCACTGGTTCACAAGCATCCCTCTGGTGATGCACAATCAGTCTTCTTCCTTCCCTCCTTTCTTACTTTCCTCCTTACTTTCTAGATTGTTAGAGGTCATGGATTTAAACATTTTGATTTCAGCTCCTTGTAGTTATTGGTGCTCAGGTTGCCTGGTAAGGAACCTCTTTTGAGTTGGTTGAGTTTTTTTGACCCCAGTATTCCCTGGTAATTATCTTGATGTTTAATATGGCAAGATTTTTCCAGGCCCAGACTTGGACTCAGCTATTTCTTCAAGAAGCTCTGGTCCATTTCAGTGGGAGATGGTATTTCAGGATCATAGTCTGTGCCCTGGGACGAGATTGATATTTAATTTTGTCAGAATTTCTTTTGATCAAGATTGGAGTCATTTGTCATTCAAAGGCACGTCTTCAAATGCTAAAATTTTAATGATGAAATTTTGTCAGCAGCATATAGGATGATGTGGATTATTTTATTTCTTGTGATAATGATTGCATTTTATGATTGGAATATGTTCTTAAAGATCTCGGACAATTCAAAACATGCAAAATCCAACACTGATCCTGAAAAGAATGGACAGGTACTTCTGTGAACCAGCTGAAGCAGTGTTTCAGTGTAGCAATACAATAAATGTGGCTTAGGATTTTCATTGTTCACTGGCCTTGCCATTATGACTTTTGATGGATATTTTTAAGTGTTGAGAATTCACATTTCAAGTATTACACATAAAATCAGACTTTAAGATTTCATCATATCACTATTTCAAGTTTATATAATTCAAATGTGCAAAAGTTGTAGCTATACTATATATAAGCTAGAGGTGGCTTTAATTGATTGTGTATGTTAAAAAGAAGAGAGGCCAAAACAGGGCTGTGTTTTTATAAGGCAGTATTCCCAGTGTATTAGGTTGGAAGAGTTCTGTGGTCAAGTGAGTTTGGAAAAATCCTGTGAATACCTTGTCTCCAAAGTAAATCACGTTGCGTATTTGCATATTAAAGGCTCCAGTAAGACTAACAGTGAAGAAATAAGTTTAGCCCAGCATTTCTTTTCTGTTTAATAGAACCTAATTAACTTACGAAATATCTGGTCTAAAAAATACACTTTTGGAAATGTTGTTCTACTTAAATTCCTTCTTGTAGTATTACTAATCTGCAAATTCTACAAGAAATGTTAATTACTGAGAAATGTGTTTAAATTCAGTGCAACCTAGCACAAATCCAGTTCTGTTGTTAGTGGACTGTGACAAGTAATCAATTTAATGTTGCCTCTTGTCCTTTATGGAAAATATGAAGCCTTAAAGTAACAAATCTGAAGTCTTTATGATAGTACAAAATATAGAGGAAAGTTTTTGTTTCTTTGGTTTATAATAACAAGAATGAAACCTTTTCTATCTGTGTAAAAATACTCACAGAACACCTCTTTCTTAAATACTGTGTTCATGCGGTGATGACTCTGTCGATAATTGTATCTTGCTATTTCCATGTCAGAATTGTCTGTAGGTGAAGTTGATAAAACTGCTTAAAAATCATAGTATATTTGACACATTGGTTTCTTTCTAGCATCCATAAATAAAATTACTTAATATCCCTGTTCTGTATGTTTATCTTAGATTTACTTAAAATTCAGTTTAGTTTTTAACTGAGTTGCTGGTGACAGCTTAAGGTTTAACATACAACTTTCCTTTCCTTTTCCCTTTTCCCTTCTTTTCTTTTTCTTCCTCCCCTCCCTATATTTTTTTGTAAAGAGACAGGGTCTCCCTATGTTGCTCAAGATTGTCTCAAACTCTTGGGCTAAGGGGATCCTCCTGTCTAAGCCACCTGAGTAGCTGGGACTATAGGCATATGCTAACACACCTGCCTTTTTTTTTTTTGGAGGCAGAATCTCACTCTGTCACACGGGCTAGAGTGCGTGGCGTCAGCCTAGCCCACAGCAACCTCAAACTCCTGGGCTCAAGCGATCCTTCTGCCTCAGCCTCCCAAGTAGCTGGGACTACAGGCACGCACCACCATGCCTGGCTAATTTTTTCTATATATTTTTAGTTGTCCGATTAATTTCTTTCTATTTTTAGTAGAGATGGGATCTCGCTCTTGCTCAGGCTGGTTTCGAACTCCTGAGCTTAAACAATCCGCCTGCCTCGGCCTCCCAGAGTGCTAGGATTACAGGCGTGAGCTACCATGCCCAGCCACACCTGCCTTTTAAATGATTTCTTTTCTCTTTTTAAGAAAAATTTTTAGATGTATTGCAGTTCATCAGTGGCCTATAGCATCTTCATTTGAGTTGTTTTGAGTATGGAGAGCCATTCAGCATGTTCCCCGTATTGTTGGTAGCTGGAGATGAATGATACTGAAGTGCTGTTACACAAAATGAAGTTCTCTGTATTATTAGCTCTGATTTGGTATTGTCAACTCTGTTATGAAATACCTAATGTCCAATTAGTGGTAGTTTTTTTTTTTTTTTTTAGGATTGAATTGTATTGTTATTTTTGATGTTTTGTGACCTACTCAGTTGTGTTCAATTCTAAAAAAATTTTGAGGCCTTAACTCTATTTGATGTTTTCCAAATTTCTTAAATGGTTATATTTCATTAATGTCTTTCTTCTAACATCTGATGGTGACATGTTTTCTAGGAAATAATACTGATTTGTTTTAATGAAGATGGAAGGGCTGTAGAGAACAGGGATTTCAAGGATCTTATAAAGACTTTTTTGTTAATGTACATTGTTGTCTTTTGAGACAAAGAACAGATGGGATATCAATAAGTATTGTGGAGTCTCTTCCTATTTTTTGTATAATACAGTATTATTTTTACCTCTGTTAAAGGAAGTTGAGAAAATAGGAAGATAGGAAGAGACTTACGGAGTTACTATGGAGTTACTAGCCAGAATGCCATGAGTCTTTAAATTTGTTTATTGGCCTGGGGCTGTGTATGAGTGTGTGTTTATGTATGTGTGTATTGGGCAGGGGGTTATTAAAAATGCTCAGATTGAGTGTTATTAAAGGTAAGAAAACATGAAAGTGTACTTGTTCAGATATTGACAAGTATTAGTAAAAAATAAAAATTAAGAGCCACAAAGTTAGAGTTAAAAGATACTCATTTTAGGAAAACATAAGGGTAACATAAATTTAATAAAGTTATAAAGTATGTACATTTAATAAGTAACCATAATGCAAGTAGATCATAGTTAATTTTGTTTGGGAAACAGTATATAAAGGTAGTTCCAAAACTTTTGTACTTTTTGCTTTAACATAGATATTGTTAGTATTATTTCTTATGCATAACACATTTTTAGAGAGTATGTGAATACTTTAGAGCCTAATGCTTTCTGTGTCAGTCATTCCCCGTATCATGCAGGAGAAATAAGGATTCGGTGCAAATCTGAGAATATGTTTCCCATGCCATCTCAGGGTATAACTCCACCAGAGATTGCTCCGACTGCCACTGCAATGAGCAGCATCAACAACACAATTGCAACATCTGCCAATTATCACACGAAGAATGACCCCAGGGGACTCAATGTGTTCAAACAGGAGAAGCAGAAGGTTTGTTATAGGGAGTTAACAGACATAGGAATTTACCAATGTTAATGATTAAGTTAATGTAGATACCTAGCAGATAAAGTGGTACTGTGAGTATGCTATATGAAGTAGGTAGAATCGAATTTTTCAGCTATGCTTAAAATTACAGCAGAACCACAAAGCTCTTAAAAATCATGCACACAAGCTCTACTGTTCTAAAAAAAAAATATTCAGACCTTAATAAAATCTCAGTAGTGAGCAGAATTAATGTAAGTGTGAACCGTGTAATACAGTTGGTGTAAGTTTTCCTGTGACTGAGATTTGGGGAACATACTCTTAGAGAAAAGGGAATATATGAAGCTTATTTGAATAGGATAGCAGGTATAGCAGTAAAGGTTGGAGCTGGCAAACATTGCAATTCAGGCAAGTATTTGTGTTTATATAAAAAAAGAGAAATGGAATTACTACTTTATATTTTGTCATCAAATACAAATGTAGTAACCTCCCCATAACTGTCATTGTTGCTTATTTACATTGGTGTCCCACGTAGGAGAATTAAAACTCTCAAAACTGTAGGCCATAATTTAACTTACTAGTGTGGTTGTGTATGTGTGTGGGTACACACTTAATAGTCACTCAGGTAAAATGACAGCACATGAATAAGGTAACAGTGACTTTTTGGTGGTATGATGGGTATTTTATGATTGCCTTTAACGTTTCTCCTTTACTGGAAACTTCAGGAACCCCACGGTTTTAACAGGTTGCTTATATTTTGATTTGGCTTTGCAGAGGGTATACATTCTAAGGCTTTTAAAAAAATAAGATCGTTTATCTCAATGTCTAATGGTTTTGTGATTTGGAGTTATTTACTTCTGGGAATCATGGTTTTAGAGAAACAGTAAACTGGTTTTTCAGAGTGCAAAAAAAAATCTTCAGATAACCTTGTTATTCAAATACTGTATTAACTCACAGGTGAAGACCTTAATTCTGCCTCTGACAATTTGTGCCAAAACTCTTGGTTTTAGCTGCTTTGTGTACATTTTACATCCCTTACTCATAGTAGTTCTAAGAGTGTAGTCCTGTGTTTATGTCCTTCAGCCCTTGTTCTCCCCAAGGCTTTATTGCACACATCTACTCTGTCTTGTATTTTACCTTGCCCCTTTTATTTCTAATCCCTAGCGCTCTCTTTTTCTAATTACCCCCAGTAGAAGTATTAGGTCATTAAATATGAAATGTCTGATTTTGAGTCAAAAGTTTAGTTTATTATACCTCAAACAATAAGCAGTACAATTAATCAAAGTATGTGCCTAAACTGTTGACACGGTTTTGCCATCTTAATGCTTGCTTATGCCAGCAGCGAAGAAGCCTAGAGAGGGAGTGGTGATGAAGTTGTGAAAGGCGTTTCCCACAGGTTGTTGAGAACTGAATATTTTTCCTCTGAAGAAGTAGTCTAAAGCCTGGAAGAAGTGGTAGTCAGTTGGTGCAAGGTCTGGTGAATACAGTGGATGACAGAGACTTTCTAGGTCCAGCTTCTGTAGTTTGAACAGCATTGTTTTTTGCAACATGCAGTCTTGCGAGAGAATTGGTCTGTCTCTATTGACCAATCTCGGTTGCTTAATCACAAACATTTTCATCATTTCGTCCGGTTGGTTGCAGTAGACATCCGCTGTAATCGATTGACCAGGTTTCATAAAGCTGTAGTAGATAATACCAGTGCTGGACCACCAAACAGACACCATTAGCTTTTTTTGATGACTGTTTGGTTTTGGACTGTGTTTTGGCACTTCATCTTTATCCAACCATTGTGCCAACACTTGTGATTGTCAAAAAGAATCCCTTTTTGGGGGATTAGCCACATCCTTCCCAAATACATCGTTGATATTTCAAGCTGTCTGCGCTGCATTGGTTCCACGATGGAACTCATATGCGAAAATAACACAAATTTTTGACTTATCTATGGTTTCACAAAAATTGCTCTTTAAAAAAAATATTGAAAGATAATCACAAGCCAAATTGTGTGTTTGAAAGAATGAAGATGTACCTTCACAGTGAAAAAAAAAAAAAGAAGTGTCAAAATGAAATGTCAGAGATACCAACCATCAAACTTAGTACTTAAGGAAATCAGACATTCCATACTTAATAACCTAATGCTTGAAATATTAGAATTGAAGTTCTTAAGATTGTTAAAAAAGAAATTCATGAGTATAGTCATGCATTGCTTACTAACAGGAATATGTTCTGAGAAGTGTGTTAGGCAATTTGGTTGTTGTGTGATTGTCATAGAGTGCACTTACACAAACCTAGATGGTATAGCCTACTGTACACCTAGGCTATATGGCGTGGCCTGTTTACCTAGGTTACAAACCTATGTAGCATGTTACTGTCCTGAATACTGTAGGCATTTCTAACACAGTGGCATTTGTGTATCCATACGTATCCAAACATTGAAAAGATACCGTGAAAATACCATTTAAAAGAGAAAATGGCAGACCTCATAGGGCACTTACCATGAATGGGCTTGCAGGACTAGAAGTTTCTCTGGGGTAAGTCAGTGAGTGAGCGATGAGTGAATGTGAAGGCCTAGGACATAACCGTACACTACCGTAGGCTTTATAAACACTACGCTTAGGCCACACTAAATCTACCAAAAAAATATTTTTTTCTTCAATAATAAGTTAACCATAGCTTTTTGTGACTTTTAAACTTTATAAAAGGTTCAATTTTTAAACTTTTTGACTTTTATAATAACACTTAGCTTTTAAAATACAAACACATTGTACAGCTGTATAAAACTATTTTCTTTCTTTATATCCTTATTCTATAAGCTTTTTTCTATTTTTAAATTTTTTATTTTTTTGTTAAAAATCAAGACTCAGACACACACGTGAGCCTACACAGGGTAAGGATCATTGCTATCACTGTCTTCCACATCCCATCCCACTAGACCGGGGCAGTAACACACATGGAGCCGTCGTCTCCTGTGACAACAGTGCCTTCTGGACACCTCCTAAAGGACTTGCCTGAGGCTGTTCCACAGTTTATTTTTTTTTTTAACATAAGGAGAAGGAGTACACTCTAAAATAACAATAGAAGGTGCAGCATAGTAAATACATAAAACTTTTAAGTCATTTATTGTCATTATCAAGTATTATGTATAATATATGATTATATGTGCTAGACTTTTATATGACTGGCAGCACAGGGGATTTGTTTACACCAGCATCAGCACAAACACGTGAGTAATGCACATTGTAGTATGTACGGCACCACCATGGCTAGCTAAGATGTCTCTAGGTGACAGAATTTTTCAGCTCCATTATAATTGTGTGGAACCATTATCACACGTGTGGTCTGTTGTTGATCAAAACATTATGTTATACAGGGCATGACTATACAACTCATAGATGGAGAGGAATACTGCAGGTAGCCTAAATAATATAAAATAGTGGAAATTGTACAAGATACGGTATAATGTCTTGTTTTAATTGATACATAGCCTTGACCTTTCAGTTTATTCTGAGTCGCAGTGTTAAATACAATGTTAATGTAATGTTACTATTCATCAGTTTACTAAGAATCATAGCATGTTGAATCCCTCTAGTTTGCTTGTTTCATGGTTCTCAGAACAACCAGTCTTCTCTTTCTGGACCAGTCTGAAGCAGCCCTCAAGAAATAAGCTGTTTTCCTGGAGTCAGACCTCACTAATGGAACTCCTGAATGGAAGCATATACTTAAAGTCACACCTGCTTAGTGTTTTCCATCAGGCTCTTCAGATTGTCACTACAGGGATGACTCACCTTCCCCCTTCTCATGTTCTTGACTCCCAACTAAGTTAGGTTATATATGCTTATACTTTAAATATACATAAATAAATTAGATTTTTTTGCATCTCCTGTGTGTGTTGACTGGTTTGTAGTGGGCCTTAATATAGTGCACAGTCCAACTATATTCTGTTTAACTTGTTTCATGACTTACTTGGTTCACTTTTAAGTTTAAGCTTAGCTATATTCTTTGCATTTCTAGTCTTATATTTACGCTCCACAAATTGGTTATGATATACCTTCTATTTCTTGTTATAACAGCAATATAACATTAAGAAAATTTCAATGAAAAAGAAAAATCTAATTCTACCACCATAAGATATTCATTGATGTATTTTTTTAAATTTGAAAGAATGGGAAGTTACCCATCAATTATTTAATAAACGTGAAATGTTTAATTTTGGTAAGGCACAGAATAGAATATTTAACAACATACTGTGTCATTTAAAAAGATAATCAAAAGACATGCACATAAATGAATAAAGCAAGGTAAATATGTATGCTGATTTTATAAAATGTGCATATGAAAAATATTGGACGATAATGTAAAATAGTAGTTGGGTTGATGAGATGATGGGAGATGATTTTCTCTCCTCCCCTCATGGTTTTAAATGTTCTGGAATTTCAAGAATTTATTTAAAATAAAAATCCAGATGTGAAGAGCTTGGTGATACTTTAATTTTTTCTCTTCACTATTGGCCTCATGTATATTCTCTTAGTGTTTTAGTCATTTTTCTGGTATGAGTATAGTATTTTTTCCCAATTCTTAACCAAAACCTAAACATTCTTCATTTGCCATATTGTTGACCATTGCCGCCTCCTTTACAGAGGGAGGTAGCAGGCCACCCTCATTATTGGAAGTTGGACTTGTGCTAGGATGGAATTTGAACACACTTGGAAAACCATTTCAAAATTAGTTGCGATGAGTTTAAGGAAAAGAACAGGAAAGAATCCTGGTAGAGAGCAAAATACATCTGAAACATATTTTTAATAATACAGGTGGAATTGGGCGGTGGTGGGAGAGATTAGGGTGAAGGGCAAGATAGCTAGAAAAAGAAAAACTCAGTAGGAACTGAAGTAGGCTTCTTCAAAACCTTTCTCAACTGTGAAGCCTGAAGAAAAATGGAAGAATCTGCCAACAGATCAAATGCATAGTGTTGTACATTAGGACCTCATTATAGCTTTTAATTTTTAATGGATTAGTCATTTTTTACATGGATTTAGGCATACCGATCAAATTACATCCCCTTCATAAGAGATACTGGTTTTGCCCTTTGAATAAACTGTTAATATTTATACTTAATGTAAATTTGACAGCTGAGAATGGTGGTCAGGTGTGCAGCCTCTAATAAATCTGAGTATTGTGAAATGCCATAATGTTGATTTTGTAATGTCTTTGTCAGCAGTTTATATTTGAGTAAAGCAGGTTTGTCTTCATCTAAAAATTTTTTTAACAAGAATTTAATTAAAATGAAAAAGAAGACTCATTACACTAATACTGGTGTGTGATCATAAATGATGGTAGCATAAAGGGAGTTGGGGCACTTGAGACCATAGGCTCAGAAATACTTGAGTACTGCCGTAGGTTTACCTTCAGGGCTTTACTACTAGTTTCAAATGGTTACATGTTGGTAAGAATTAAGATCTTGGGGCTCATAGTCTTAAAAGTGTCTTAAGTACTATCTCGATGCTGAATCACATGAATGAAAGCAAACAGTGTTACTAATGATTTGAAAGAATCATTTATGTTTGATCATAAACTTTGAAGGAATCATTTATGTTCAAGATCATAAACTTCCTTCCCTCTTTTTTTTTTGCAACGATGCGTTTGTTATCTCCCTTTCAGTATTTATATTATTTTTTCCCATTAATAGAAGTTAGGTTTACTTTTCAGAGTTTTTCTTAGGTAGATCCTAATTTCATTGGAATGATTATGATAATACCCCCTGCTCCCCAGAACCTTATTTGAATTGCAGAATGAGAGCACTAAAAACGACCTTCATGTTTGGATTTTGGTTGGCGTCAGTCAGCGTACTTTCATTGAGTAACTACTCTTGACCAAAGTGCTGGGTTTAGGGGTAAATACAAAGAGAAATGGCTCTTGCTTTCCCAGCCTTTGAAGTATTATAGGAAAGAACTTCAAAAATACATTATTATGATACACGATAAGTTCTGTGGTAGAGGTAAGTGCCAGGGGTTATTGGAGTAGAGGAGGGATGGGTTGCTTATTTTATTTTGACTTAATGAACTGCTGTGACATTTACTGATTTAGTCCTTTAAAAATTAGTTCACAGATTACCATAGCATTTGGTATTTTAAAAAAAAATCCTTATTAATGAAATTGAAAATAGTTAAAACTTTTCATTTAAAGAATTTTTTTGAAAAGAAAGATGTAGGATTTACATTTTTGTTTGTTTAAAACCTGTAAGGACACTTGGTTTGTTTAAAAATTCCCAATATCTTTGTAATACAGAATGATATGGAACCTAGCAAAGCTGTTCCGCTGAATGCATCTAAACAAGATGGACCCATGCCAAAACCGCACAGTGTTTCACTCAATGATACTGAAACAAGGAAACTAATGGAAGAGTGTAAAAGACTACAGGGAGAAATGATGAAGCTATCAGAAGAAAATCGACACCTGAGAGTAAGTTCTGTTGGTTGAAAATAAGTTGATTGAAATGAAGGTATAGGAAATGTATCACTAGGCCATTTTAGTGATCAGTTTTAAAATTTATCCCTGGTCCATTCTGTTTCCTTCCCCCCAGTTTGATTATGTCCTGGCCTTTTCTCCACAGTGCCACCCTCTTTTATAATAATCTTGCTGTGGCTTTTCCTTGCCTGCAAGTCTCTTTCCTTGACAGGCATCCTAGTTATTTGTGATCTGCCTGTGGCATTGCTAGCTTCCTCTTGTTTCTAGCGTCCTGCATTCTGTGCCCCAGTCATGCTGAACTGTCCCATGCCGTAGCCGCTAGTCATCTGGGGCTGTTGAGCACTTGAAATGTGGTTTGTTCAGATTGAGATGTGCTATGAGTGTAAAATACACACTGATGCTGACGTCTAGTACAACAAAAGATAAAATCTCTTTTTTGTATTGTCATATATTAAAATAATATTTTCGATACATTGAGTTGAATAAAATATATTATTAAAATTAGTTTTACTAATTCTTTTTACCTTTTTATAATATGCTATTAGAAAATTAGAAATTACACATATGTGGCTCACATTATATTTGTGTTGGACAGCGTTGGGCTCCAGTATCCTAGAGATGCCTCTCTGTTACCCCCGCTCTTGCTGTAGTGGAAGCTCTTCCCTATTCCTAGGATGCCCTGAAGTCCTGTTTCTGCTCACACAGCACATATATGTACACACAGACGTTCACCTTTTGGTACTCAGTTCTTGTACTCTTTTCTTGGACCCTCTTTCCTCAAACAGAAAAGAAAAATTGTTTTGAATTATTGTTTCCTTTGTGTTTCCACTATACTGATTTCATCTTACTGCTCTTATTTGTTAGACGTCTGTCTCCCCCTAGTGGGCAGTAATTGCCTTGGGGGCAAGAGCTCTTTCATTTATGTTTGCATTCACTGCACATGTATATAGTGGTCATTTCTATATTTGATTGAATTAATGGACTGGGGAGGGAGGACTGATTTGAATATTTGTGAAGTTTACGAATAATTTGCCTTTGACAAGTAATTACTTGTTTCAAGACCTGAATACCTATAAATTGGTTTATAGGAATCTTTTTCACATAATAGATGATACAAAAATGTAACTTAAGCTAAATATGGGAATTAATCTACATTTGATTATTCCTTCTGTTAAGTGTATGTAGGAACTACATTCTGAATCAAAGGCACTGTGTAGCAGGTTGATCTGTGAACTCCTTTTCACTGAAACACTTAGAACTGAATTTTTGTAACTGTCTCTTCATGTTCCATAGTAGCCCCTTGAGGGGACCCTGCCTTCAGCACCTGTCTGGATAGTGGAAAGAATATCTTTATTGCACACTCACGCAGCATGAAGTTTTTAGGATGCTGTTCTTTGTTACTTTTATCTGCCATGACTTCCACAGTTCTTTGGTGAAAGATATACTCCTTAGGATGCTCAACTGATTTATTAAAAAAGCTACTGTTTATCTCTTGGCAGGGAGGAGAGAAGTGGAAATTATAGGAATGACATAGGTGGGGCAGGGCTGAAAAATAGGAAGAGTGAACAGGGAAGTAGGTGAGTGAGACTTTATTCCTGGTCTCTACTCTTTATATGCTGATGTTTTATAACGTGAGATTTTATTTGAAAGGTGATTCTGTGTGCAGTATGACCTTGGAAAAATACTGATGCCTGTTAACTATGCAGCTGGCTTTTTCTATGTCTGTTACACAACCTGATGAATAGCAGGACAGATTTTTACTTCCTCAGTGCAAGCTCATTTTTATTTTATTATTTTATTTTATTATTATTTTATTTTATCTGTTTAAAAAATAAGACAAAAGGACCTTAAAGCCACTGATTTACAGAATTAATCTCAGGCACATCATTGATTTGTTGTCAGTTTAACTTTCTTGCTCATGTCCGATCACTACCCTCCTTTAAGTCCTTTGGCCTGTGGTTCTTAATCCAGACTGTTTATCTGAATCACCTCGTGAGCTTTTTAAAAATACAGATGACCAGGCCCTCCCCAGACCTAGAGAATCAGAATCACTAGGAGTACTTTTAAAGTTCTTCAGATATTTGTAATGTATAGCTGGAACTGAGGATCAGTGTTCTCTTTACACAGGACTGTTTAACATGAGACCCAAAAAACCCAACTGCGGAAAATCCAATAATGCAAATGAAACTGTGCCATCAGTTGTCCTCTTTTATTTATAAGCACAGTGGAGGAATCATGTGAAAAAATAAAAATGAGCTTGCACTGAGGAAGTAAAAATCTGTCCTGCTACTCATCAGATTGTGGAACAGACACAGATAAAGCCAGCTGCATGGTTAACAGGCATCAGTGTTTTTCCAAGGTCATACTGCACACAGTGTGGTAGCAACCTCCTGCCTTGAGGGACTACTTTTCTTATGAGAAACCTTGTATCCTGGAAACACAGACTGCTGAGAAACTTCGCTGTGTCAAACCATAGCAGTCAGAAGGTAGCAGCCTGCTCTTGCCTGGAGTCACTTCGATACAGAGGAGCAGCCTCAGGTTCCGGTGCAAGTGCAGCTTCAGATAAGAGGTTCCTGAATACAGTGTTCCTCATCGTCTCAGTTTGAAGTCTCTGAACAAGCAGTATTCTGTGTCCACTTTGCAGTCTAGACCAGATGTGGACGCTTTTAAACACACCTTTTTTTGCTTTGAGCATATAAAAACACTGTGTTATTTAAATTACACCCTCTACTTTTCCCTTTCCTTGTATTCTGTAATACTCTATTTCCTTCCTTCAGCAAGACGCCTCTGCTGGTGTGTCTTCCCTAGTTGCAATGAGTCAGTAAACCCGGCTGACACAGTACAGGTTGGTTCCTGGTAGTCTTTGACATACTGGTCTAGGAGAGAGATAAACCAACTTTAAATACTGTGGGCCACCTTGGAAGTAAGCATATGCACAGAACTGTTTAATTGTATTAATTTTAGTGGGATTTTTTCCTTCTATGTAAATATAGCCATATCTGATTTTTGTTTTTTAGGAATATATTTCTCAGCTCCAGCTTTAAAATCAGTTATTGGGGTATAATTTACATCTCATGGAGACACCCATTGTGAGTGTACAATTCAGTGATTTTTAGCAAAGTTATAGAATTATGCAGACATCACTACAGTCCAGTTTTAGAATGTTACCGCCCGAGAAAGTTTCCTTGTGTGGTTAGTAGTTAATCTCTGTTCCTGTCCCCAGCTATAGGCAACCACTGATCTGCTTTTTGTCTCTCTAGATTTTTAGCTCCAGTAGTCTCATTGTGTGCTTACTTGTTTTTTAAAACCTCATTTTGCGCGTGTTTTTTTTTCCAGGATGAAGGTTTAAGGCTCAGAAAGGTAGCACATTCGGATAAACCTGGATCAACCTCAGCTGCATCCTTCAGAGATAATGTCACCAGCCCTCTTCCTTCACTTCTTGTTGTAATTGCAGCCATTTTCATTGGATTCTTTCTAGGGAAATTCATCTTGTAGAGTGAAGCATGCAGAGTGCTATTTCTTTTTTTTTTTCTCTTGACCAGAAAAAGATTTGTTTACCTACCATTTCATTGGTAGTATGGCCCGCGGTGACCATTTTTTTGTGTGTACAGCGTCATATAGGCTTTGCCTTTAATGATCTCTCACGGTTAGAAAACACAATAAAAACAAACTGTTCGGCTACTGGACAAATTGTATATTACCAGATCATCACTAGCAGATGTCAGTTGCACATTCAGTCCTTTATGAAATTCATAAATAAAGAATTGTTCTTCGTGGTTTTAATAAGAGTTCAAGAATTGTTCAGAGTCTTGTAAATGTTATTTTAATAATCCCTTTAAATTTTATCTGTTGCCGTTACCTCTTGAAATATGATTTATTTAGATTGCTAATCCCACTCATTCAGGAAATGCCAAGAGGTGTTCTGTGGGGAAATGGTGCCTCTTAACAGTGTAAATTTTCTCCTTTACCTTTGCTAATATCATGGCAGAATTTTTCTTATCCCTTGTGAGGCAGTTGTTGACTGAGTTTTTCATCCTTACGATCCTGTCCCATGGTATTTAACATAAAAAAAATAAAACCGTTAACAGATTCTTGCTCGGTAGCTTGTCTGTGTCTGTCGTGTCATTAGAGGGGTAGCAGGGAGTCCCCTGTGTGGTGATTGGAAATTTATAATGGATCATTTTCTCTCACATTGAAGACATTAGGATATGACAGTATTTGCAATTAAAAGTTCTCATTCTATTAAGGAAAGAAATTGATTAAATTTAAGCCACTTTTGGTATTTTGGAAGATTATAAATCGATTTGTTTTCAAGATAACAGAAAATAAGCAAATGCTGTAAGAATAGAAGTGCTGTCATTTCAGTGAGCTTATGTATATGACGTGGCTATATTGCGTCCAGTTTACCCCATTCTTATCAGGTTCTTTTCGTATCTTCTCAAGGAAGACTTAACTCTCCTTGATTATAAAGTACTTAACCAGCCCAATAATTGCTATTACTTTGTAACATTTCACAATAATAATTAAAATTAGATGTTTTTTCCTGCCCAGTTTGACACTCATATTTCCATTATGGAAATTTGGTATTACTGAGCAAGCCTTGGAAATTTTTGAAAAATGACTTTATCTTTTGAAAATCTATCTGTTAACCCTGTGAAACACATTTTTGGTATAAATATGCATTATAGGGTCTGATACTTTCTTGCACTTAGTCTTATGTCTTCATTTATTTTATTCATACTAGGATAGAAAATTTTGGAACCGGAGCAAATAGATACAGTTGTCAACTGTGTACAGTCTAATACAAGTGAATTTTGATTCTTAAAAGTAGATATTGGTGGTTTTGTTAAAGATGTACTCTGTACCTGAAAGGGAGATTGGATTTTGGGACTTGATGTGGTGCAGTCAAGTATGTTAGGCCCAGGTCTGTGTACACATTTTATAAAAGAGTGAAATGTTCTAAAGTATTTTTGTTGCCTTTTCATTTCAACTGTGTTATTGTGCGCTATGATATCTTTTATAAAACCTCTTGCTTGTGTGCAAAAGTTACTAAGAACCAGCACAAGTAATGCCCCTCCGTTGCTCGCTACTGCAGGTAGTACTTCCCTTGCTGCGTGCTTTACTGCCCTTATAAAATCCCCACCCCCCTTTTCTGGTAACTGGAAAAGCATGCTAAAAAAGTCCTATATTTTCATCCCACAAATGCAGAATCAGTAATTCCTTGGCTTAAAGCTCTGTCTACATAATCGTTATTGGTGATAAGTATCAAGCTTGATATTTTATAGCTACCTTTAAAGAAAATTTAAGTTCTTAAAAATTTAGCAAAATCCCGTTTTATGGGACTGCTTCTTAGAACCCATTTTGTTCTACCCGTTTGTTTTATAGTTGAGGAATCTGAGGCCTTGTGAGGGTTAAGAGAACTTTCCCCGTGTCTCATAGGTAGGTAGAGGCAGAGCTGGAACTAGAAATTTGATCTCTTGACTGTAGCTCAGTGTCTTTTCTGGTAACTTTGTGAAAATTTGTCTTAATTTGACAGATGACTGAAACAATGAACATAAGATGCTATTTAATAAAGTATCTGTGAAATTTCCTATCATAAGACTATTTATAGGCTACTGCTGAATAGTCTCATGTATACATTGGTTTTAGTGTTTAGGCTAGAAATGCCTCCCACACTGATGATAAATATTGCAAAATACAATGTATTTTTAGGTAGGCATTTTACAAAATGCATTATGCAATGATTGGTTTTGAGATAGATTATTGTCTGGGTAGCATCTTCAGAATCTTCAAAAGTATATGTAGGCTTCTTAACTGCTTTGTGTATCAGGAGATGCTCTGATTGTATAGGAGATGCTTGGTTTCTGTTCATTTTAATTGCCGTATGACATGTGATCAGATTATTTTACTACCAGCACTTATGCTTTGAAAGAGTCCAACTGTATTAATTGACTGATAATATGTAGATTAAATTGTTTGTCTTCATTCCTTACATGTTTAGAATTTTTTGCTTTGTCCACCTGCTTACTTGTGTATGTAAGCATGAGGGAAATACACTGTTGCTAATACTGAAATTACAATCAAGTAACTAAGGCCTTAAGTTGATATGTGACACTAAATGCACTACCTTCCTTCACTTTTTTCTATAATTAATGTACCTTAACTTTGCCCATTCTTGTATTTTTAAGAAACAAATGTAAGAATTGTGTTCTGAGTATGTGGTGTGTTACCTGCGGGGTGGAGGGTGATGACACCTGGAGAAAAATACGTATAAACCAGAAACTCTGGTCAAAGAAAACTAATCTTAATTTCTCCTTCAAGCATCTTAGCTCAGAAGTTCTAAAATTGATATTATTTGGGAATTACTTTTGGACTGTAATCTTTCAAATTATACCACTTTGAAAACAAATTTTAATAATAAGATAAGAAAGAAAACTGTTCCTGTAGGGTATATCCCCAAATTGTGATCTTCTGCCACTTCAGAAACATTCAAGTAATAGTTTTCCTAGAGCTTTGCACATTCCTGTTCAGTGGTTTTGGTGTGTGCATAAATTTTTAAAAATCGACCTTTATGAGAATTAGGGAAGGATCGGTGCTTACCATATGGGGGGAAAATGCCAAATCAGAAGGTAAATAAATGATCTTTATTTTCTAGCTTTCAAAGGAGGTTAAACTATTGCGTGAATAAATAAATTGTTTAAAAATGTGATGAAGTGTCATTTTCCTTTCCACAACACACAAAAATTTTATTTCAACGGATTGTGATGGTTTGCATATTTATATTGTTGAGTATTAACAGCTAATCATTTGACTGGGACTTGCATTCTTATGGCAGATAGTGTTTTGCATAGTGACCTAGAGGTTGAGTATGTGTCAGTGAATGAGGACAGCTGGTGTTTCATTTCAGCGGGAGGGCCCGCTGCTAGTACAAGCCATGCTTCTAGGAGTTCTGTGCAGAAACAGTGGCATCTTGGTAATGCCCAGCCAGATAGGGGTTGGTGCAAAAAAGGTACATCTTTAAGGAAAAAAAATGTATCTTCCTACATTTCTGATTGCAAAAATGTGTGCATTTTTGAGAATTTGGAAAATAAATTATAAAATTTAAAATTCTGTCCAGCATCAATTGCTAGGAACATTTCATCTATTTCCCTATAATGCTCTTTAAGCATCATAAATTACAACATCATGTACCATTTTTTCCACTTAAAATAATTTCTCTGGTTTATCGGAAACCAAGTATAAGTGACTGTAAAAGTTTTTACTTTATTTTTACAGTCACTTAAGGTTATGGACATTTGATAATGTAACGTTTGATTGGCTTGGCTTCCTGGCAATTCCCTTTCTAGTTATGCATGCCCTCTTATTATCACATTTCATTTGTTTTGAAACTCATTTCTTCCAGCTCTGGTAACATAACACCCATCTTGAAAGAAGGTGCAGGGAACTATTGCGATAATGATCTGTTTTGTTCTTAGCAGTGGAATTCAGCTATGGCACTACATGAACTCATGTGATGAGCTTAAAAACATAGGCTGGGCGTGGTGGCCTGTAGTCCCAGCTACTCAGGAGGCTGAGGTGGGAGGATCTTTTGAGCCCAGGAGCTCAAAGCTGCAGTGAGCTATGATGGTGCAGTTGCACTCCAGCCTGGCCGACAGAGGGAGAACCTGTCTCAAAACAAAAACATAAAAGATACTGATACCTGAACAGCACCCCTAGAGATGCTGAATTCTTACGGGGTGGAGACCTGGCATGACATGTATTTTTTAAGTTCCAGACATCTTAATCTGCCACCAGAGAACTGCTTATAGGCTTTTTTTTTTTTTTTTGAGACAGAGTCTCACTCTTTTGCCTGGGCTAGAGTGAGTGCCATGGCGTCAGCCTAGCTCACAGCAACCTCACACTCCTGGGCTCAAGCGATCCTTCTGCCTCAGCCTCCCGAGTAGCTGGGACTACAGGCATGTGCCACCATGCCCGGCTGATTTTTTCTATATATTTTTAGTTGTACGATTAATTTCTTTTGTATTTTTAGTAGAGACGGGTCTCGCTCTTGCTCAGGCTGGTTTTGAATTCCTGAGCTCAAACAATCCGCCTGCCTCGGCCTCCCAGAGAGCTGGGATTACAGTCGTGAGCCACCGCGCCCGGCCTCCTTATAGGCTTTTAAATGCCAAAGGTATATAAACAATAGATTTAATATTTTAGGTCCTGTGATACAAAGAAACTTCAAGATTCTTGTTTATTTTCCTTTAAAAACAAATTGCAGGAGTC
>CAUYSK010044500.1:0-40006 GCA_963575035.1 Avahi laniger | reverse complement strand
AATGGGGTTGTTTGATTTTTTCTTGCTGATTTTCCTGAGCTCTATATAGATTCTATTTATTAGCCCTTTATTGATGATATTTTTGAAAAAGCAAGTTTAATGTCTGGTTGTCCTGCTAGATATTGTAAATATGTGTAAATTTTCCCAAGTGCTCCAATCCCGTGGTGAATTCACTTCCTTGCTGTGCATGGGAAATTTCATTATCTTTGCATTTCATCTCATGCACTTACCAACAGATAACAAGGCAAGTATCCCTTAAATTTACCAAAGAAACATTTTTGAAATGTGTTTCTATGTGATTTTTATTTGGAGTAAATGAGCTTAATTTCCTTTGTATATCCTGTCTATTTTTAAATGAGATATCATCAGCTTCTATGGTCTAATAGACAAAGTATAGATAATCTTTGAATTCTTATCTCAGCTGCTTCTTTTGATGCTCACAGAACTTTTAGAAAAAGCCTCTAGTAGCAGAGTGAAGGTTTGAGAACATCGAGTACACTGGATATGAAGGGAGGGAAGAGGTGTGGAGTAGTGAATCTGGAAGAATACATGTCAAAGATTATTAATGGTGTTCTTTGAGTGGTGGCATCACAGGTAATTTGACTTCTTCATAATTTATTTCTTGAGCAAGGATCATTCTTTATTATTAACACACAATAAAAGGAAGAAATATTTTCAGCAATAACATCAGCAATACAAACATATGTTCTAAAGACCTAAACATTTTGCAAGTGGGTAGTTAGACAAAATTAACTAGCTCTAAGTTTTCTAGCTGTTAATATGAAAAAAGCAATCTGGTCAACAAACCTAACTCTAATATTTTCTCCTTTCGTTGCTGTGATATGTCAACAAGAGACATCACTTTCTCCAATTTAATAATTTTGCTTATGTATATTTGCTCTTTGGTGCTTTGGGTTGAATAGAGCAGTTAAGAATGTTCAAATTGAGGTCTATTAAAGCAGAGGAGATCCCAAATGAAAATTATTCTCTGAGTTGGTTAATGCCTGACATAGTTACTGGTTTAATCATACATGCCTTTTTGTTTTGAATAGAAGGGTGACGTTGATGATTTAAATGTGTGTTGGTTATACTCATGGTTCAGAACCTGTCATACTGCTAACAACTCAATTTTAGATATGAATTCTGAGTCTCACTTTTCAATTAGAGTATAGAGATCATTTTCATTTCTGTTAATGTAGCCAGCTTTGCGATAGTATGCATGAGATTTTTAATTATTGCCCTTTTTCACAGTTTTGTATCACTTTCATGTTCTTGTTATAGAACCATATTAAGAGCCTTATAGGAGAGATGAACAGAAAACTGCGAGGCACATGGCTTTGGTAGTAATTAAATGGCAGCACATTTCAAAGCTATGGATATTTAATGTCACTGAAGTATCAGTTTCACATTTGGTTCAATACTGTGTGTGGGAATTAAATGCAGAACAGTGTGTTATCACTGCTTAATCATGTAAATGGTATTCACATGTTAGGTCTCTGTTCTTAATTGAATTTTTGCTTTATTTAGAAACAAAGATTTCTTGATAAGGTTAAATTGGTTTTAAGTGGAAGCATATTCTTAAGAAATTAATTTTCATATTTTCTTACTGGCACTGGGTTGTAAGCGAATGTCACAGCGTGTGGTGTGAGGGTGCCACACGTCTTATCTTTATTCTGGAGCTATAGCACAAAACTGATGCGCAAAGAAAAGGAAGTAAAATGCTAATGCTGGAAGAAAATCTATGATAGTATCTATGGCAATAATGTACTTTCATTCTGATTTTTGATCGTAAAATGGTTTGTAAATACCTAATATTAATACAAAATAATAATACTCATGTCCATGTATGGTGTTGGATGGGTTATAAGTATGTAAAGAAATTAATGTCAATGCTAGCAATGATCTCTGTGGAGCAAAGCAGTGATCTAGGTTCAGTCATAAGGGACTGGTATAGACAAATGGTCACCAGACGCCATTTTTGTTGCTCTCAACTGCAACAGGACATTTCGTGTTCTAGGATCCAGGTTTTAGTGGATATGGACCTTATAATATGTAACCCACATTCCCCATATATGCAAATAAGGTTAGTTTTAATTACAAATATGTGAGAAAGAGTTGATTAGAGAAACAGAAACATCAGGCATTCAGTGGAAATATTTTACACTCCCCCGACCCTGGATGAGAAAGGTAAGAAATTTGTGACATTTATGTCCATGTAATTTCACACATAAGCGTAAACAGAATTTCCATTACTGTCTTCAATTTATGGTAGCTAAAATAATTCCTTGGGGAATATAAATTTTTAAAAATTAAAATTTATACCATCATGTTTAATATTGATCTCCCCCGTATTTGAATGTTATTTTTTAAATTTAAAAATGTACATTGTGCCACTGAAAATTTTACTGAATATAGTCTCAAATCATTCTTACAGAACAAACAAACCCCAAAACCAGTTTTACCTTCACAATCTTCTCTTCGTGGTAGCAAGAAGTACAAAGTGAGAGAAACGAAAATTAACATTTATATTTTTGGAATAATATTGGGAACTTTTAGGGAGTTTCTTGATGTCCACTCTCCAATAATACCAGAAATACTTTTCAAAAACTTCCTAAAGGGAAAGCCTAAGAAATTTGCAATATAGCAGTTACTATAGATAATGTATAGTTTCCCCTTTATCAACCAAATCTCTGTCCAATATCTGTCCCTATATTTGACAATTTACTAGAACATTTAGTACTACATTTGGCATCTTAATGGAACATTAAGTACCGGGTAGATTTGTAGGATTTAAAGAACCATTGCTCTAAGTTTATAAATAAAGTATTAAGGGAATACGTAGTCAGTGTCATTTATAATTTGTAAAGTATATTAGAGATGTGGCTTTCTAAGGAAAACATATACAATATTTTATTACTTAAATATAAATTGCTCTAAGACACTATTTGAAAATTCAACAATTCAACAAAAATTTTAGTGTCCATTATGTCCCTGAACTTAAAGATTGTAGTCTATTTGGGAAGACAAACATGCAAACAAAAAAATTACACAAGATAATATCTTATAGGAACTATAATAAAAATATTAATATAAAATATTATGGTTTCACTAATGTATAAGAAATTAATGCTGATCATTACAGAAGGGTCTAATTTATAATTCCATATTGCCTAGCAAATAATTTTTATATGTAAGACAACAAACCCATGAATTTCTCTTTACCATGTGCTCACCTATTTAATGATTTTGACTTAAATTTTACAAGTCCTCTAAACTTTATTTTTAGAGTTTAAATACATTTTAAATAGAGTTAAATAAGCACTTTTTGAATAATAAGAGTTTTATTATTACCATTTTTTTAAAACACAGAAACGTAACAATATATATGTTCTTATTTTTAGAATTTCTTTTGTTCCCTTTTATCCTCTCTAGGGATATAAAATAGGGTAGGACAGGCTATGAACTTACACAGTCATCCAAAAGACTGAGTGTTTCTACAGGATTCACTCTAATCTTTTCTCCTCTGCTTCCTTACCTGTTAAGGGGGAAAAAAATCATGAAAATCAAAGATCATTTCCCTCACTATGTGCTGTTTCTCACTCGGGTAGCAGGAGGAATTTATATACCAGAAAACTTGTGGTGAAAATTGGATTGAACCTCACAGCAGCAGTTATTCAAAATAAGATCTTTTAACAGGCAGAGTTATATCTTGGTCAAAGAAGAAACCTTCAGAGAAGAATAGTAAATGTTTTAGATTTTTCTTTAGAGGACCCCAAAACTGAGAAAGGATTCAGGGCAACAAAAAGCACATCTCAATTGTGATTCACACCAGCCTTAAAAAATATTCAGGGACCAGGACTGGACAAGAAGGAGACCATCGGGTGTACCCTGTTCAGACGCCACTCCCCAGGGCTGTAGCGTCACGAAGCCTTTGCAACGGGAAGCAGTGACAACCTGGACGGAACTAAAAGGATGGTGACTGATCTCCGGCTTCTGTAACGGTTTAGAAAAAAGAAAGATCTCACAGTATTAAAGCCTTCTAAGGCAAGCTCTGATTTATGAGGTGTGTGTGTCTAAAAATCATATAAAAGACTAACTGTACCCATTACTCCCTTCTTTATCAGTTAGATCCTTCGGGGATACAAGCAGGATTCCATAAGATTATTTCAGGCATAAAGCAAGAAGCACATGTTTACTCAATTTTGCAAGTGCTGGAAGTGAGAATGAAAGAGGTCATCAGAGATGGAAATGGGGAAGTTGGTTAGTTGGTTTCCTTGGGGACATTAGGGAAGAATTCTCTACATAAATGACATTAAAAGAGATATCTCAAAGACGATACGTTATTCAGGTGAAGAAGGAGGGCAGGGATGGACCAGGCAGTGGGAATAGCATAAGTGAAACTAAGAGCTGAGGAAAAGCATGCTGGCTTCATGTCACTGAATCGCAGGAGGCCACATACCTGTGGCATGCAGAGCAACGGGAACAGTGACAAGAAAGGGGGCTGGGAGGGCAGCAGGTGACAGACTATGCCATGTCTGACAGCTATGTGAAAGATTTCGACCTTTTTTATACCAAGTTCAATAGGATTGCACTGAAGAGCTTTATAAGAGGACTGATATGATAAGATTTTCTTTTTGAAAGCTTACTCCCAGTGCTGAGTGGAGAATGAATTGGGGTGGGCCAGAGAGGAAACTATGAGTACAGTTAGGAGATGAGACAGTCCCTTCTTTCTTACTATGAGATCTTTGATTTTTGTCTAGAATGACAATTTGCCCCGCCAAGGAGATATAAATAGAAGTTGCTGAGTGGAATATCTGTGGAAACTTTACGGCGCAGAGAGTTTGCAGTGGTTTGCATATATGTGTTCCTTCAAAATTCGTATGTTAGAACTTGATGATATTAAATCGTGGGACATTTGGGAGGTGTTTAGGCTGTGAAAGCTCCAACCTCGTGAATGGAATTAACGCTATTATGAAAGAGGCTTCAGAGAAGCCTGGCCTGGCCCTTCCACCTCTCTGCCACGTGAGGTTGCAGAAAGAGGCGCTGTTTATTCATCATATGCAAATGCAAACACATTTCTTAATTAGTGGAAGAGTAAAAATAACGGAATAGAGAAAATACACAAAATGTTTAAGATTAGCCATTCAAGTTTCTGACACGCTCATCACTCGCTATATTAAAACCATGAAGCATCTAGGAAAATAATCGACCTGAGAGGCATTGGTATTAATTAGCACACCTGTAGCACTGAAGGTAAGAAGGCCGTCACGACGGGTATGTCTCACTCCTTACCAATACTGATTGAACGTAACAGCTTTTGCTTAAGGCTTTCATTTGTGAGTTTGTTTTAGAATCGGGAGTGCAATTAGTATAGATGAGTGATTATTTTAACTAAGGGCTTTTGTGTGCTGGCTAAACTATCGTGATCACCTGATATTTTTTTTCATAGACTCTTGGTTAATATCGAGTAATTATTTAGACATAATCAACATACAGTATAAACATTTACTGATTTTTAAAAATGTTTTCTCACAAATACACCTAAAATTTCTAAGTAGTTTAGTGTGGCTGTTCAAAGATATATTTCAAAGTAATATGCCTTTGATATGCTTTATCACATGGTGGCACAAATTTATTGTTTCCTTATCGATCCATATTTCTTATTTATGAAATCCTAAAAATAAAGAACATCTCAAATAATTTGCTATATGGTAGTGGAAATTTTCCTGTTAATATATTTTGGTATAGAATAATTATACCTACCTAGCAAATCTGTTACCTTACCAAGCATAGATATAAATCCCATCAAATAATATTTCTAGACATATTACCTAAGTTTGCATTGCTCTGCAAAGCAGTAATATAATTTATTGGTAAACATTTTTATTTTATATATAGCCATACATCTATGTAAGATTGACCAGATTTGCATTGTTGTTCAACCCTTTTGAAAACAGCATGTCATTGCCTGTGAAGATTTACTTTTGTGAAAGGCTTTGAACACTTAGCACCAGTACTGGAAGCTTTTGCAGCATACACGAGGGGGAGATTTCTTGCTATGCCAATTGCCAGCTTCACCACAGCTGTGACAGAAAATCTGGAAGTTTGTGTTGGAAAAGCAGCAACAGGCACAGATGTTGGGAAATGAGAGCAAGCATTTCTCAGTCACCCTTATGGAGATGACAACACAAACACACACACACACACACACACACTCTCAAATGAGCTTGCAGAAGAGGTGAAGTTTCTTCAGATGATCCCAGTCCCATGGGGGTTGGTTGCTTAAGAATTAGAGGAGTTTTTGTTGTTGCTGGAACCTTTCCTGCCTTTGCAGGGACTGATGATTTGGAAAATCCAAATTGCTTGCTTTGTGTCTTCCAAGTCTACAGCTGAGGTTGGGCAGGCTTTCATGATGAGCTACTCGAACAAATAGAACTGCAGGCACAGATCCAGCTTTTCCCAGGGTGCACCGCAGTCTATTTAACAGAGCGAGCTCCTTAGCATACAGAGAATGGCAGGGCACCTATTTACCTTCACTTCGGATTGTATGTTTTATGCACCCAGAATAGACAAAAGGCAATATGACTACTAGGATCTGATTCACATTAATTTCTAGCAGATGGGAGAATCCGTGTTTTTCCAACATGCTTGTGGTAAAGCAACCCTTACCAAAGAAGAAAAAAGAAATATGCTATTCATCTGTTTGCTGAATTGGTCATTTATATTAATTCATTTTGAAAGCAATTTTTTTATTAAGTGATTTTAATGTAGAGGGTGTCTGGGATTAGCATGGTGTTACATTGGCTGGCCTAAATTAAAGCTGTGAAAAACTATCAAAAATTTGATGTAATTATCTCTCTTCTCCCTTTTGCATGTGATTTTGAAACCTACCACATTTTCATAGAATTCATCTTGGCTCCAAATGGCCTGGGAATTATACATTATAGAAACGTTCTTGTTGAAATATTTGTTCTTATGAAACGGGAACTCTCTCCTCAAGAATCTCTCTAATATCTTTCTCCTTTTTTTTGCCCTAGCTTTTTTATCATGTTATTTTCTTGGCTCAAGAATCTCTGGAGCATCTGGTTGGCATTGGACGAATTACACATAAACCATAGATAGATATAGGGGTTAGCGACATTTTATACTAAACCTGACTATGTGGGCACATCATTAGATCAGCATGCAGAAAGATAACCTAATCCTGAACAATACTCACCAAACATATATGAAGCTGTTAATTGAAAAGGGTAATGATCATTAGGTGATTATTAGCAACAGAGATAGTAAATGTATTTAGCTATTCCTACTACATATAGTACAGATTATCACTAAAGTGTAATCTCGTGGATTGGGGTATTTATTCATAAGCACTTACATCAACGACTCTGTTTTCTTGTCTGATATCTGACCAAAATTTCTTATATGATATGAAAATTTTCATTCCATTTTTGAGTAAGCCTAAAACAAATTCTCATGTTCTTTACATCAAACAAAAAGACACCATTTAAACATTATATAAGTTCAAACAATTTTATTTGTTTTTAGAATTCACAGTCTCTTCTCAGTTTTCAAAGAAAGACACACTTTAAGGGTTGTTTAGTCCATTTTGAAATAGAAAGAAGCTTTTAATACACATCATTTTTATTATTATTTCTTAGGAAATCAAGTGCCCTCCCCGTGAGTGAACCAATACCAATCTGCTTTCTAACACTAAACTTGAAAAAGGCAGATCATCACAGCAAGTATCTGCTATATCCAGTACCCCATTTATTCCCAGTAAGACCCTATGATGTTGAATGTCATATCTTCTATTCCTTTATAAACATTTTCAGCTACAACTGAACGTAAAGAAGATACACAATAAGTTGGTATCCCTGAAAGGTGTCGGTTCCTCCTCATTTCCTTGAACTTTAAATGTTGGAGTGTTCCAGAACTTAAGCTTTTCACCACTCCTTTACCTACTATCACTCCGTTCGCTGTCGCACAGATTCTCTTGAAACCATATGACCCTTGGTTAATCTTTTATTCTTGAAACATGTTTTTCTCTAGGCTTCAAATAACATCTACTCCTAATAGGACACTCTCCTTTCTCTGTTTTCCCCTTCCCCATTTTCTTTCGATTTTTTTGTTTATTTCAGTATATTATGGGATACAAATGTTTAGGTTACATATATTGCCTTTGCCCCACCCGAGTCAGAGCTTCAAGCATGTCCATCCCCCAGACAGTGCCCACCATACTCATTAGATGTGTATACACCCATCTCTTCCTCCCCCTCCCACCTGCCTGACACCCAGTGAATGTTACTAATATATGTGTACTTAAGTGTTCATCAGTTAATACCAATTTGATGATGAGTAGTATATGTGGTGCTTGTTTTTCCATTCTTGTGATACTTCACTTAGTAGAATGGGCTCCAGCTCTATCCAGGATAATACAAGGAGTGCTAGATCACCATTGTTTTTTGTGGCTGAGTAGAACTCCATGGGATACATATACCACATTTTATTAAGCCACTCATGTATTGATGGGCACTTGGGTTGTTTCCACGTTTTTGCAACTGTGAATTATGATGCTATAAACATTCCAGTGCAGATATGTTTTTTATATAATGTCTTTTTTTCCTTTGGGTAGATGCCCAGTAATGGAAGTTTTAACTGAAAATTTAAAGGAGAATAGAGTAGCAAAGAAAAGGCTTGGAAAAAAAGTGTGAAAATGTCAAGGAGGGAATTTTGTGTGAATAAAAAAATACATGTGTGTGAGCAGACATTTTTCGTCCCCATCTACTCTTGCCTCCCCAAACTGATTAAAAGGTGAGAACATTTTAATGTAACCAGACAAAAAATATAGAATCTATGAAAGAAAAAAAAATCATGCTGTCTGAAAAATCAGGTTACTAGATAAGAAAAAAATTACTGAGATACTTAGATGAGTCTATACTATGATGCTCCATAAATTTTATTTCCATAGAACAACAGGAAAAAGTAAAGGAATTCTAAGAATGGGTACACATCTCTATATGAAATGCATGTTTCCAATTGTCAAGATTTCAAAACTGTAGGAGAATTTCCTAAACACGTCTCAACAGATCTAGAGAATGACAGTGGAAGGAGGCAGGAGATAGGTCAGAAGAAATTATCTTCATGATGTAAAGAATTTAGAGAGGCTGACTCTGGGATTAGAAGGCCCAGTTTATTCAGAACTGGTATCTAAAGAACAATAGGAGTGTTTAGTGATTGGAATTTTTAAGCACTGGAAAGATGCTCACGCAATTTCTCATTATTTTGGTTTTTAAGTCTCAAACCGTTATAAGTCAAAGCCAGTTTAAGTTTTCAAATTAACATTTGCTACCAATTAGTTCATAACGAGTATTTGTCCAAAATGTTTAATGACCTTAAGAAAGCTTTTAAAATGGGACAACTTTTATGTTTAGGACTTATGTTAACCCTGCCTGACTTATTATTGCAACAAGTTTGATCACCCAAAGAGTTCATAAGGTTTTAAACAGGACTTGGCCCTCAAGCAGGATGACAGAGCCCTTGCCCCTCTTTAACATCTTGCATAGGAAATCTTTTAAACAAAGGGTAGATCTCAATTGCTTGTTTTGTCCTTAAACCTCACACTAATCCCATTGCCATCAATAGAAAGTCTGTACATGGATTGAGTGTGGGCTGCCCATTCATAGAGTCACTGAAAAAAGGAAATGCACCTTTATTTCATTGTTAAGTCCAGTTTTCTTAATCTTTTTTTTTTTTTTTTGGTCTAATTAGTACCACAGAGAATTCTTCCTGACTTTATTGGGAATACTTCTAAAGTTTCACCGTTAAAAGTAATGTGTACTCTTAAGTTTTTCTGTTCTTGTTAAGGTTTTCCTAAATCTTAAATGAGTAATTTTATTCAGTGTTGGATAGCAAACTTTTACAAGGTCATAGAATTTTTCCATATTATTTCATTCATGTATTTTATATTCATGGATATATTAATTCAGAATCATCCTTGCATTATTTGGAAAACTCACTTGGTCATGATATTTTATTAACATTTCTGAATTTGATTTGACACTGTTTTATTTAGAATATTTGCACTAAAGTAAAGTTGACATTTAATTCTACTTTGAATATCAGGTCTCTTATACTAGTCTCAAAAATACATCAAATAGCCTTTCCTATTTTTTCATCTAAAAATTCAAAATATTGGCAAGAAATAAGTTGTAGAATTCCTTTATATTTTTTAACCAGTGGCTTTTATCTATAGTTATGATCTCTTTTTCATTTGTAATATTTATTTGCTCTTACCATTTTTTCTTTAATCAATCTTTCCAGGGATTTATTTTATTAGTCTTTTCAAAGGTTAAACATAAATAATAATCTCTAATGTTATTTTACATGCTATTAATTTCTATGCTCTTATTTTCATTGACTTTACTCAGTTTTTTTTCTTTCAGGCTTCTTAAGTTCAATGTTGGCTCACTATTTTTCCCTTTTCCTCTAATATATTGATTTAAGGATATAAATCTCCTTTTAAACAAGTATTGGATGCATCTCATGAGTTTTAATTTGTATTATTTCCAGTATGTCAAATCTCTAGGCATTCGATAATTTCTAACCTTATTACTTTTTAGCTCATGATTTATTTAGAATGTTTTAAAGGTAATATAATAACATTACCTTTTTGCTATTTTTTACATGTTAATGTATGAGCTACATGATATTATCTCTGAACTTTGTTAATACCTTCTTTTTATGCTGATATTTCATCAATTTTTTATAAATATTCGATTCTTGAAAAGAAGGCGTAGTCTTTATTTTTTAGGACACAAAATTCCCACATATGATGATTAGGTTGACAGAGAAATATGTTATTCAATACTTTTATGTACATTTTTTTTGTTTTTTGATCTGTAACTTTCTAAAAAAGATTTACTGACCTTCTTTATTTTTCAAATTACCTTTATAATGCTATCAATTTTATTTGATGTTTTCCAATATCACATTGTTAACTACATGAAAGTTCATAATTAGTATATCTTAGTGATTTGATCCATTTACCATTATACAATATCCTTCTTTAATTCTCATTAATGCTTTTTACTCTAAATTCTATTTTTATTAGTATTTATAATGACACATTTTCTTTTTATTAAAAGATACCTGGTTTATCTTTGCTAGCTGCTGGCTTGAACTGCCAGCACTAAATGGAGGAAATCAGTGAGATATAAGAATAAGGCGTAGGGCAGTTCTTCCTTAGCTAAGTGCCTTTGTGTTCTCTGCATCTGGCAGCTAGTTAAAGCTGATACTCTAGTGGGAGCTGAGATTCTGGATCTCTTACCTGTAACTCTCATGCATCAGACAATGCATGTCTTTCCCCAGGCTTGTGGGTCTTCCCACAGCCTCTACTTCACTGGCAGTCTGTATTGTTTACTATACAGTCTGTATTGTTTACTATTGTTTACTATATTCATGCAAAGACAACATGGCATTGTCAGTTTCACAACATGCTAAAGTTGAATAATGAGGTATTCAGTGTGGATTTGCCAAATCATTCTAAAGTGGATTGGCTGTTACAGGGACAGGTGTTAGCCAAAATTTTATCTCTGTAAGAACAGATAGTTAAACTTTATGAAGAACAAAATTGGCAACGTGAGTTATTGAAATAAGATTTCTATAGGAATGCAGCATTTCTGTGTGACATCATGTCAAATCAAAATGACATTAATATTTCTTCGTAAGGTAAAACTAAGTCTATATATGATATGTGGCAAAAAAAAAAATCCAAGCGTTTTGAAAAAAACTACCTTGTTTCAAAATACTTCTTCTTCAAAAGGAAATTTCAGATGAACATTTTCCCCAGTTAGCAAAGATCATAGATGAGCAGGATGATATACGCAAATCATTTGAAGAATATACAGCTGTTATAGATGTATTAATTGGAGAATACAATGAAAAGTTCACTGACTTTGAGAATCATGACAGCACACACAAATTAGCATTTCAGCTTCACCTAGGTATAGCCAAGGCACCTAAAGAACTACAGATGGAATTGATTGAGCTCTCAGTAGATGACATTTTAAAGTAATTGATGCTAAGAAAGATCCAATCAATTGAAATATCAAAAAATGCGCTACAATACCCATGCCTTCTGCAGCATGCCTGAAAAATGCTTTATTTTCAACTACTTATTGCTGTGAATCTGCATTCTCCCACCTAACATAAATCAAAATGACCTTAAGGTCACAAATAACTGATACCCATCTAGAGGATCAGCTGAAACTTTGGATCTCCATGCTACAACCAAATATTCAAATGTTTTACAACAAAAAGGAGACACAACAAAATCATTAAAAGGTTAATTAACTTTAAAATTAACAAATAGTTTTCATTTTTAAAATTATTAAGTGCCTAGTAGTTAGATTTTTACAAAATAATGTACGTTTTTAAGTATATCTAATTGAAGTTTCTTACATGTGGCCTTATTTGATTACAGCTAAATTATTGTGGTCTTCCAACATGGAAGGTTCTCCACCCCTGAGCTATACTACATAGACTAGGTGTGTAGTAGGACTATACCATTTAGGTTTGTGTAAGTATTTTCTATGACGTTAACACAACAATGAAATTGTGTAAGGATGCATTTCTCAGAACTTATCTTTGTCATTAAACAATGCATGACTACACAATCGACCCTTGAACACCATGGGTGTTAGGGGTGTTGACACCCTGTGCAGTTGAAAATTTGATTATAACTTTTCACTCCTCCGAAACTTAACTACAAATAGCCTATTGTTGATGAGAAGCCTTATCGATAACATAGCAGTAAATTAAAAAATATAACGTATATGTTTTATACACTGTATTCTTACAATAAAATAAGTTAGAGGATAGAAAATGTTATTAAGAAAATCATAAGGAAGAGAAAATATATTTACTACTCATTAAGTGGAAATAAATCACCATAGAGATCTTCATTCTTGTCATCTTCATGTTGAGTAGGCTGAGAAGGAGCAGGAATAGAGGGGTTGCTCTTGCTGTTTCAGTGGTGGCAGAAATTGAAGAAAATCTGTGTATAAGTGAACTCACATGATTCAAACTTGTGTTGTTCAAGGGTCAACTGTATACATATATATGTAATTGAATTATGAAAAACATTAAATATTTTGGTTATATAGGGTTAAATAGAGTCAACTAAATTCTTTGAATAGTCAATTAAAAGATAATATGGAGACTGTCATCCAAAATAGAGTTTTTAAAAAAAAACCCTTAAAACACATTTTGCATACGATGAACTCCAGTGAATTTCTAATAAAATTTGCAGAAGATGAGAAGATTGAAACAGGCCAGAGAAATAATGGCAAAGTATTTTCCAGCATTCAAGAAAATTATATCAGTTGATATATCTCTGAATAGATTTGTTTTTGTTATTTTATTGGCTTTGGTGTGCCTTTTCTAGATGAGGAAGTATGCTTATCTTAAATCCTAGATATTTCTATATTATTTCCAAACAAACTTTTTAAAATGATGTCCTGTTCTTGTCTTATGGGTTCTATTCCATCATTTATCTTCTTGCTTATTCTTGATTATATCAAACTCTTTCTCACCCAAAACATGAAGGCTTTTAGTAGTTCATGACCAGTCTTTATATTATATTTTCAGTCTGTTGTTTCTGTATCATATATATGATATGAATTTAGGATCTACATCTGCATATGACTCAGATTTGGGGCTCTGATTTTTTTCTGGGTTACTCTATCTCCACTCCTAACTTGCTATTGTGAGGAGAAAAGTATTCAGTTCTGGTCTAAGCTCCTGAGTTGGTGGGGGAGTTTTTCTGGTCTCTATTAGTGCGACATCTGAGAGTATTTCTGTTCTCTGTTAATGGGACAGTCAGTGTCCACTTCTCAACAGTATTCAGATGACCATTTCCAAGTTTCCTGCCCTGCATAATGACTGTGGCCTGTGTCTCCTTAAGGTCTTACTAATCATTCCAGCTCCCAAACCTCAAATATGGTGCAATTAAAAACTTGCTACAGATTTGAAATTTCTCTTTATTTCTGAGACCTAGAAGTTGTCCTTTTTTTACAGTTCAGATTATTTAAAAATAAGTTTGCTGTATTTTTGGCTAGCTATTTATTATATGCTATTGGAGCAATTGATGTGTCTTACATCTGCAGCCTTCTATATTGATTTAAAGTCCCCCTAATAACTTATTTTCCCATTACAGCCAGAACTATTATTTATGTTTTATGGACCTTTAAAACTTCCTTGAATGTGTTCTTGTGCTTTCTTCTGTGGCTATGTTCATTTCATTTCTTAGAATGTCTTCTCTGTGCTTTCTGCTTTTCCACAAACCCATCATCATTTAAGTCTACTCATATCTGTACTCATGGGTTTTGTTTTCCTGCCTCTTCTAGTTCAAAATAATCTCTTCTATCAAATTACCATAGCATTAATTTCTTTAAAGGTATCATTCTCCATGTATTTAATATTAGAGGGAAATTTAAATTTTTCCCCTGAAAGTTTGATAATTTTAGTCTAGAAAACAAAATGATAATAGATGGATTAACAACAGGTAAAGAAAACATATACATTTATTAATTTGTATACATACGTATGAGAATCATGCAAAATATGAACACGCAAAGAAAGGACCAGATGTCTGATGCTTTTATACCATCTTGAGGTTACAGGAAGAATAGGGCTTAGAGCACGGCAAAATAGGTTATGTGAGGGAGAGAAGAGAAAAGGCCTGGCTAGCCAGCTCTGTCTCGTTATGAGGATGAAAGCTCACAGGTACCTCCTGTCAGAATGAATAGATGGTAGCTTGTGGTAACAGGTTCTCTGTCAGATTGTTGAAGGTGTTTTAGACTCTCATTCTCCTTCCTGTGAGTTCATCGTTCCTAGATATGCACATGCAAAGCCTCAGAGAAAGCCTATTTTTACTAATGTAGATTTTTCTCCGCAGATGAAAATTTCCACAAAAAAGCTGCTTTGTGGCTCTATTCCAGTCTGCAGGCTCTCTGAACAGTCATCTCAAAATACGTCACAGTATATTTTGGGGTAAAATATTTTTGGTTTCCTTTTGTCCCCCATTTGAAAATTTATTTTTAGAGAGTTTTATATATTAAAGTAGAATTGGTAGCCATGGAAAGATTTGGGTTAGAGATTTGCGAGATATGAGATTGGCAAAGGGGAAAAAAATATAGATTGGAATTAAGTGGCCCATATTTTTCTGAATCAGTTTCTCAGTTCTAAGCACAGGTCAGTTCAGTTAAAGAATTGTGCCTCATTCCAGGAAGCAGCATTGTTGATGGGCTCTCAAAACGAGGCCTCTACATAGCAATGTTGCAGCTTACTGGGTTCATTGCCCACTGCTCAAGAGGAAGTCAATGCACTGAGACAGCAGGGGTTACAGCAGAGAAAATTTAATATCACAGGCATCATGGGAGGAAATAGGAGGAAGTTCTCAAATCCATCTTCTAAAATTTGGGAAAAAAACATTTTCAAAGATAGTTTGGTGGGCAAAGGGCTAGACAATTGGGTCTGCTAATTGGCTTGGTTCTGGGTAGAATCACAGGGGTGTAGAAACTGTCTTCTTTGCTGTGTCAGTTCTTGGACAGGGGTGGCAAGACCAATTGAGTCAGTTCCTCAGTATAGGTCATTGGTGTTTGTGGGTCAGCAGGGCCTGGAAGATATGTCAAAAACTAGCCGTAGGTTTCACACGAGTGGTTTCATCTATGGAAGCAATGAAGAAAGCTAAGAATGGTTATGACCATCAGAGCATCAGTGATATGACTCCTGAGCAGTGAGCAACCATAGGAAAGCAAGCTGGGGAACAATGGCTGGTTATACATATATTTCTCCTACCACACTTCCCACTTTGTGGCCTTTATTAATTTTTTAAAGGGTGGTTTCAGAGAGACCCCATCCCTATAAAAAATTAACCATGCATGGTGATGCATACCAGTAGTCCCAGCTGCTTGAGAGGCTGAGGTGGGAGGATCGATCGAGCCCTGGAGTTTGAGGCTGCGATGAGCTGTGATTGCATACTGCACTCCAGCCTGGGTGACAGAGCAAGATTCTCTCTCAGGACAAAAAAAAAAAAAAAAAAACTAGGCCTCTGTATATGATATAGGCAACAGGTCTTTAATAGGAGGCATTTCTATGAAAACAGAAGGAAAAAACAAAGATTAATGTCTGGAGTGGTCTGTAAGTTAGTTTTTCTAAGTCTCTGAAGCATAGTCAGTTGGAGTGGGCAGGCAATGACAGTCTAACAGATTTTTCCGGGTTATAGTTTGAATCAGATATTCCAGCAAACTTTATGAGTGTTCTACACATCGACAGGCATGAAGGTGGTTCATATATAAGTTATTATAGTGATTTCTCCCAAAGTTTATATCAAGTTGTCTAGCTTCAGTTTGTAGGGCTGTAGGAAAAGTATAGTTTTAATTTTTAGCAACTCTAAATTAGAGGGTGGGAGAAAAATCATAAACATTAGTCTGGAGAGTTGCAGCCAGATATTGGAGGAAACTAAAAGTTGAGAGTATAGTCCAGATTGTAGGTAAATAATAAAATTTCAAGAAAAAAAAGCCAACAACGATAAGCTAGAATCTAATAATGGGTGTACTATAGCTTTTCTTCTGAAACACAGTTTTTCTTTTCAACATTTACCTTCATTTCTACCAAAGATACTTACAGTAAGACTAGTTTATTTGCAAAATAAGTTCAGTCTTTGGTCTGATTATTTAAATAAGTTTATCAAGAATGGTGATTTGTCATATAAGCTCTTTTTAAATCAGTTTTGCTGGAACTTTTTTTACAAGAAACTTTTCATTAGACTTTTAAAAAGCTTCCTGAGGCTTAGGAGTCAAATCAAGTAGTTGACTCTCCTTCAGACTATATCTGTAAAGCCTGTACAAATTGTGTGAATACGTCTCTTCTTGAGGTCTTCCAAATATCTTAAGTTTTCTGAGCCTGTTAGAAAGTGACATTCTTTACCAACCACAAGGTTAGGAACCTTGTGAGGGAACCGTGCAGATAAGGCGAGTCTTTTCCAAGTCTATTGGCTTTATAAAGTCAATCCGTCAAAGCAATCTGGTGGTATCTGAAAATACGACATTCCAGTCAAAGCCTTGGTAAAATAACCAGTGTCTCTAATTGTGTCCTGTTACAAAAGAAAACAAATTCTTATTGAACTTATGTAAATAATCATATTGCCATAATGTAAGACTCACAATAGTTTCTGAATTCTAGAGGGAGCAGGTAGAGAGAAAGGTAAATATTTTAGGTTTTTTCTCACAAAATTGTTTCTTATTCAATTGCTTTAAGCTGTAAATAGCTTTAAAGAGAAAAGGTTCTCTTGATTCATTCATTTAGCCAAAGTGACAAATAATTAATAAAAGGATTTATTAATACATTTCCTGAGTTAAAAGGATTTATGTATACACTTCCAAGGAAGGGACTGGTTCCCTGCTCCAGAATCAAACATGGGCTCCAGAGTGTAGAACCTTAACTGCTCGATTGCAGGGTTAGCTGTCTTTTTTTTTTTTTTTTTGAGACAGAGTCTGGCTCTGCTGTCCGGGCTAGATGCCGTGGCATCAGCCTAGCTCACAGCAACCTCAGACTCCTGGGCTCAAGCCATCCTCCTGCCTTAGCCTCCCGAGTAGCTGGGACTACAGGCATGTGCCACCATGCCTGGTGAATTTTTTCTCTCTCTATATATATATTTTTAGTTGTCCAGATCATTTTTTTCTATTGTTTAGTAGAGATGGGGTCTCGCTCTTGTTCAGGCTGGTCTCGAACTCCTGACCTTGAGCGATCCACCGCCTCGTCCTCCCAGAGTGCTAGGATTACAGGCGTGAGCAGCTGCCTTTTTAAAAATATACCTAGAGGATTCAAAGCAGACAATTTGAGTGTATAAACAATTTTACCTTCATTTTAAATCTGATTTTTGCTTTTTTAAATCTTGCCAAGGGAGTTCCTTTGTATCTTTCCATAGGTACCAACAAGATAGCTGTTTAAGAGCTCTCTAAAAAACTTTCTTTCAAATATAACTAGTTTATTTATTTCAAAAGTGAGTCAAACCAATATAAGAACTAATTTACATACATTTTTTTTCTTGTTAATTCAAATTTAGAAAGAGAAAATGACAAAGAGAGACTCTTACCACCCATATTTGACTGAGTGCTATAGGCAGAAATCTGGGAGAACTGACTTGGTAAAAAAATTCTTACCTTTCTTTACTGGCTTTTTGTCAGTTGTCCCCAGAACCCATTCATAGGCTCTAAAGCAAACACAGTGATTAGTTATCCTGTTCATAGCACCAAAAATTATAGCGAAGTTCAAATTTTTCCCCTGAAGTTTCAGTAATTTGAGTCTATAAAGCAAACTGATAATAGATTAATAGGTAAAGAAGGCATACAAATTTATTAATGTGCACACATGTGCATAGGAATGTAAAAAAGCCCAAGAAAGGGCCAAAGGGTTGATGCCTTTATACCATCTTGAGGCTTGGCACATGGCAAAACAGGATATGTGAGGGAGGCAAGATGAAAGTCATGGCTCAAAAAGGCAGTCTTGTTATGCAGATGGAACCTGGTTATGCAGGTGAAACACAGGTAGCAGCTCTCAGAGAGAATAGATGGTAGCCTGTGGTAACAGTTTCTCTGTCAGACCTTGAAAGGTATCACACTCCCTTTCCTGTGAGTTAATCTTTTCTGGATCCGGATAAGGGGGGCTTCAGAGAAAGCCTGTATGTTTATTTCCCTAGAGTTTTCTCTGCAGATGAAAATCTCCTTCAAAAAAGCAGCTTTACAGGGCTATTTTAGGCCCTCAGAATATGCCAAAAAGTATATTTTGGGGTAAAATATTTTTGCCTTCCATCAATAGCAGACATTTGTTTTCTTTGCATGCATGAGTATTTGACCTCACCATTTAGTCAATGATAATGACAGGGTGCAGGAGATGCTACCCCAAAACATGGCACCTGGAAAATTAATAAAATGGTGAAGCAGGAAGGTCATTCTCTGATTTTTCCTGACTTTCTGTGTGAGACCTGGTCGTAAAAGAATTCTTTGACCTACTTCCTCTGAGAGAAGGTCATAAAAACTTTATATGTCCTTCCCTATACCTGGAGGAGAGGAACGAAGACACAGAGAAGCCAAGAAGAATCTCAACAAATAGGCCTTGCTGAGTTCCTTCCAGTTTATTAACATGAGATCATACTTACTTTTGTCTAATTATACATCTGCATGACTGTCCACCCTTATCAAACCTAAGCACAAAATTACAGTTTTCCCCACTTCTTTGGATCTTCATTTCTGAAGGCTCCCATGTCATGTAAAACTTATATTAAATGAATTTTTAATGTATTTTGTTAATCTCTCTTTTGCTATAGGGATGTCAGCCATGAACCTCATGAGTGAGAAAAATATATTACTGTTTCTCCCTTATAATCTCTTAATGAGAGGGGATATGGATTTTCATCCCTAAATTTCTCTTTCAGCCTGAAGTCCTATGCATTGCACAACTTAGCATAGTATGTTCTCAAAAACATTAAATTGATTAATTGGATCTCTCACTGTGTTTAAAGTCTAGAGCACATAGTAGGTTGTCACTATTAAACTGCCCTTTATAAAATTAAAAATGGCCACAAAATGGGAACTGTGGTAGGGGAAATATATATATATATAACCAGCCATTGTTCCCTAGCTTGCTTTCCTATATTTGCTTACTACTCAGGAATCATATCACTGATGGTCATAAAGATTCTTAGCTTTCTTCATTGCTCCCATAAATAACATCAGCTTGTGAAACCTAAGGCTAGTTTTTAAGATATCTTCCAGGACCTTCATCCCACTCAGACCAGTGGCCCATACCAAGGAACTGACTCAACTGGTCTTGGGACCCCCACCCAAGAACTGACTCAGTAAGGAAGACAATTTCTGCACCCCTATGGTTCTTCCCCAAACCCAGGCAATTAGCTGACCAAATTGCCTAGGCTTTTGCCCACCAAACTATCTTTAAAAATCCTTTCTCCCGAATTTTTGGGGAGATGGATTTGAGAATTTACATTCATCTCCTCACTTGGTGCCTTGTGAAATAACACACTTTATCTGCTGTAACTCTTGCTATCTCAGTATATTGGCTTCCTCCTGAGCAGTGACAGATGAACCTGATTGAGGTATAATAATCACTGTACCTCCACCCAGCTCCTGAGTCTGTCCATCCATCATTAGGTAGATAGCAAGGGATTCCAGATCTTGAGGGATGAAAGTGGGTGCCTTGCTTTGGTGCTGCCTTGAACAATTGCCCCACCTGAGAAGAAGGACAAAGGTGGGCCCCAGGCTTCCTCTACCCTCCCACTCCACTTTAATCCTGTCCCGAGCAAATGCCATACCTGGGGGAGGAGGGAACCCCCTACCAATCTACCAATCAGAACTTAGCACACCAACTGCAAAAGAATGCAGAGGATGCTCTAGCCCATGGGCCAAGCAGCATAATACAATAGGGTCTGGAAAGTGACCTAGAACAACTGGCTTTCAGAGAGGTTCATGGGACATCCACATGCATAGTAAGACTCAGTATAACTCCCAACTGTTCAATCAAAGTGGTTCCATGGTGACATCTGAGCCACCGAAGGAAAGCCCAATCCAGACAATATAAAACAAGACCCAGACCATAACCAAGACCTCTTTTGCTACAACAATGGGTCTGGTCATCGTCTGTGGCATATGTATCTTGCTCTGTAAACCTATATCTTGTTCTTGCTCTATAATCCTATCTTACTCCCCCTCAATAAATTTCATATCATGCTTGCCTTATTTTGGTGTGTCTGTTTATTCTTCAGCCAAGAGCACACTAAGAACCGAGAACATATACCAGAACCAGATCGCCAAATCCAGCACATCTGGCAGCTTTCTGTTAGTGTTTGTGGTCAGACCCACTATGGTCAAACTATCAGTTTTGCAAACTGAACTAGGCTGGGAAGATTGCAACATTGGAGAAAAGAAGAATTCAGACTTCCTCTCTTATTAAACAAAGCTCTAGCAGATTTTGCAGATAAAATTTGCTTATTTCTTCATGCCATAGCCTGAAGCCCCTCTCTTAAATTTTTGTAAAAGTTGGAATCCTTTTACAATAATAATAAAATATTATTATAAATAAAAATTAGAAAGGCTGGGAAAGTCATCTATTTTTCTAACTCAGAGTAGATCCTGAATCCTGTCTTATAACTAGATCCTAAATCTTAGGGGGTTTTCTTCTGAGTTTTTTAGCATTTTTAAAAATCTTTTGCCAGAAAGGGTGTATAATTCCTTGATTTACTTTGTGATTTTGACCAAGTCAATTGCTGTTGCTATATCTTATTTTTGTTTTTCTTTTATAAAGTGAAGACAATAACATCTATCACAGAGAAGGCTGCGTGAGTTCAGTGCTTTTTGTTAGAGAGTTCTGAAGAAACAGGACTAGGAATTAATCTTAAACAAAACACTGGCACTAAATTATTCTTAAAAAGATGACAAAAGAATACGACCAATTTGGGAGGTGGAGCACTTGTGAAGGGCATGGAAAAACATTAGAAATTGTACATAACAGTTGTCAGAGATCCTTGAGAACAGTTAGGTTTTTTAAAGGACTTTTAAACTTGGAGATTTAAGTGACCTAAATTGAATCTTAATTGCTCTTCCTCTGGAGCAAAACAGTGACACCCAGGTGGGTGGTTGCTCTTTATAATGAGAAAGTAAGGTAAGCCAGCCACTCCTTTTAGAAAAACATCCTGTTTTGGTTTTCAGTAGCTCCAGGCAGTGGGCAAAGCTCAGATGAGTAAATTTGTTTCTGAAGGGCATTTAATTTGAAAGTTTATTCTATTTTGCTTTTGAAAACACACACACACACACACACACACACACACACACACACACACAGAGACACACGCACACAAGTTTTCTTCCCTTAAGCACACAGTGATGAGGGAAAAGGAAGAGAGCGAACAGATGGTAAAACTCCTTCAGCATGGATTTATTCACTTCAGACTGACAGGCTTTAAATATTGGTATTTTTCCGCTCTGATAAGAAAAGCTAGTTGGTCTTCACTCAGGTTAGGGCTAACGGGTAGAAATAGCCCAAACTTCTTTAAGTAATTTTCTGATGAAAGAGAAATGTCTGTTGAGTAGAGATGTACCGTCAAAGTAATTTTATTCTTCAGTAAAATCTTACTAACTTTAATTAGGAAAGAGGCATCTGTATTCACGAAAAGTCAGAGAAGTCTTCATAAAGCTCTCCACTTTGTTTTCATTTATTTTATTTTCATGTTCACAGCATAGGACCTATTAGCTAACTCTTACAAGCACAGGGAATAAATAAGATTAATTTGTAAGTAGTTGCATATTTGCTTATAATTAATGTATTTATAATTGGTTCTTTAAAACTGTTTGATGGGTCACACTTGAAAGTGTTTTAACCGTTTTATTTAACTCTCACTACCATCTTATCAGTTGGATATTGTAATTATCCCATTGTAGGGATCAAAAGTAGTCAAGTATAGAGAAGTCCTATTACTTGTCAAGGTCATAAAGCCAGGAAAAGTCCAGATTCAGGACAGGGAACCAGGTCACCTGGCTGCCTAGGTCAGGTCCTTCCTTCAGGATTCAGTCTTTCAAACATTTCTGGAATCATCTGCACAATGCTTTTGTTTTTGTAGCTGATTACATAAAAAAGGCCTCCTTTTTCATTCATGATTTAGATTTTTCTTTTTTTTAAATAAATGATGCTTGCTCAGATGTTCCCTCTAATTTTATACTGATTTATAAAATTATGAGGTCAGAAGTTTTTTCCTTTATAATTTTCTTCCTTCCTTGTTGCTGTACTTTTTCCTCTTCTTCCTCGTCCTCTTATTCTTTGTTTGTTTTTAACCTTTTTTTTTCCCATAAAACTACAGCTCCAAATGAAATCACAGTTTTATCTCTTTAGCACAGCTTTCACTAATTTCAAATTTTTGGAAATTATTAATAAGTGGCTCAAAAATATTACTTTTTATTACTTTTAAAAAGTAATAAAGCATTGCATATCCTAAATATCTGTGAATGTGTAGAAATTCCTGCCATTGAATAAAGATAAAGTGCTATATTATACTGGAAAATGAATGAACAAATAAACAAAAACAAAAACAAAGCATAATAGCTAAATAATGCTTCCCTACTCATGGTGTAGTATGTGTAATGCCACTTGTTCACAGAAATCTGCAGCATTTGTATCTAAAACTTGAATTATAATAATAATTAAAAATTGCTACTTATATTGTTCAGCATTATTTATAATAATTCTCAGTTCTGGCTTCATATAGAAGATTTACAGTGTGATAGACTTTCAGGACGATGTTCTCACACATTTGAATGAATACCTTAGAAGTTTTTTTTATCATTTTCAAATGAAAATATTTTCAAAATATACCAAAATTCCCCTTCGTTATAAAAAGAGAGAGCAATACTGACTGAAACTCAATCTTTTCCTGGTGGTTTAGGTTCACTATTATTAGGAATAAACATGAAGTGTTGTTTTCAAGATGCATTGGTAAATGCTCCCTAAAGGAACCAATACTTCTGTATTTCTTTCCTTATTTATTTGTCTTTATCTTTTTAGCAAATATTTGCTAACAATTTGCTATATGACAGATATATCCTAAGCACAACAGAAATGCAAGAAATTACAAGCTAATAGAGAAACTGTGTATGGATACTTTTAAGTCTTCCATCAGGATATTGTAATATTTCTGTTCTTTCTGTTGGGTCACAGTCTGAAATGTTGATTCTTGGTGTGCTCTTGGCCAAAGAATGACCAGACACACCAAAAGCAAGGTAACCACGAAAATAAGGTTCACTGAGGAGAGAAAGATAGGATTATAGAGCAAGAGCAAGATCAAGACATAGGTTTACAGAGCAAGATACATACTCCACAGATGATGACCAGACCAATTGTCATAGCAAAAAAGAGAGAGAGCTTGATTATGATCTGGATCTTATTTTACAGTGTCCAGATAGGGACCTCCCCGTAGTTCAGATGTCATCATGGAACCACTTTGATTGCACAGTTGGGAGTTACATAACCTGAGTCTTACTATACATGCGGATCTCCCATGAGCCTCTCTAAAAGCCCATTTGTGGGGTGAACTACAATGGCACCTGCTTTCGTTCCTAGGAGACCTGGAATCCCTAGCTATTTACCTAACATTGCTGTAGTTATTTTAAGCACACGAATGAAGGAATGTACTGCATACCTTCCATATGGTTTTGAGAAAGTCACATGACCTCTTTGGAACTTAGTTGCTTCATCTATACAGGGTAGGTAGGTGTTAGATCTAATCAATGTCTTCCAGCAATAATTCGAACCTAGATGGGAACAATATCCAGAGTTTCTGTTTTTCTTCTGCTTATTCATTAACAAGGGATTGCTCAGCTGTCTCTATCACTCCAATATTTCTGGGGTCCACAATAGAAGTTTTGCATACTATTTAGATATTTACTGCAAAAAAAATCTAGGTGTTTTCTGAGGTGTTTTCCATTAGGTAACATTCCAAAATTCATGGTTTTTATATTTGTATTTATGCATCTATACTTGTGTCATCTGGTAGATTACATTTTATTATAAACAAACAGATAACTTGTAGAAATAACACATTAGGAAAAATAGAAGCAACTTCCAGTAGAGAAATTGTAAGGGAAGTGAAATCTGTAGGGATAAAGGAATGTGTGTAATTAATTTAATTTTAAAAGCTCACAGGAATAAGCTTTTACATGTTTACCTTTTAAAATGCTTTAATTTCTCATAAATACCTCATAAGCTTCCTGAGGCTAAAGAGAATATTAAGAAATAAACTATGTAATCATCATACATAGTGATAAGCACATGGAATAGGACTAGAAAATATTATGCCTTTATAAATTTTTGACATATAGGAATATTGGATGAAAAAATAACTGTTAGCCTTTTTGAACTTGAAGAACTGAAGTGCACACACACCACACACACTAAAATAGAATATAAATTTAGCAACATTGTTAATAGAAGCCAGTAAATAGCCATATGAAAGTATATATAAAATCTAACAACTTAAAAATTTTGCATTGGCAACAGAATCAGCATTTATTATTTCCTTTAGATATTTATCCAAAACATCACCATTAAACTTACTAAAGTTATTATTGCTATTGATACTCTCTTTCTTATGTTTAATATATTGTCTTCATGGGAATGTTCAAGTATTTATTCATGTTTTTAATTTTTTTATAAAATGTTTACTTCTGTTTTATTAAATAATGTGTGACATATCTTTGTAATATTTAACACTTCCTAGGGAAATGCCTAAAATTCTTTTTTTATTTTTTTGAGACAGAGTGTCACTCTGTTGCCCAGGCTAGAGTGCCATGGCTTCAGCCTAGCTCACAGCAACCTCAAACTCCTGGGCTCAAGTGATCCTCCTGCCTCAGCCTCCCGAGTAGCTGGGACTACAGGCATGTGCCACCATGCCCGGCTAATTTATATATATATATATTTAGTTGTCCAGATAATTTCTTTCTATTTTTAGTAGAGATGGGGTCTCACTCTTGCTCAGGCTGATCTCCAATTCCTCACCTTGAGCGATCCACCCACCTCGACCTCCCAGAGTGCTAGGACTATAGGCATGAGCCACCGCGCCCGCCCGCCTCCTAAAATGCTTTTGAAGCCTTCTCTACATTGTCACAGTTTCCCTGAAGGGCATTGTCACGATATACTCTAGTTTGGGAAAATAAACCCAATAGAATTTAAATCACTGCTATGATTGCTGGTGACCCTGATTGAGAACAAGACAATTTTTCTCTTCTAGGACCCTATATGCAGGATGAGATTTTACAAAGCAATATTCTTTTTTATTTACTTACATTCAGATTTGAAATACTTGAATTTTCCTTATGCAAAGAACTATAAATAATACTCTAAAAACAAAATTTCAGAAGATATCTCAAATGTTGGTGACTGCCCAGAGATTTTTGAGATCAGCCATAGTGGAAAATTTGTTGTTACTAATGATTTTGATATTCGTTAGCTGGCCTTAAGTAAGACGAAATTACGGTCTTAAAATTACAGCTCTTATTTTCAGAAAAAAATTTATCTTCTATCTTGTTTGTAATATAAGATGAATACTACGAAAAAAAACTCACAGTGGATCAAATAACTTTTTCCTCAAGACGTTAGATTGCATCTGACTTGAAAAGTCTAATGTTTCAGAGTATCCTTATGCCTCCGTTTTTAGAGTTAAAGATGGGTACCAGATGGACACCATCTGTATCTTTCATTAATGGACAAATATTTCTCTAAAATGGGAAACTAGATAAACCAGGAGTTTTCATAATAATGGAAAATAAGTGGAGCATTTCTCACTATTTGGGACCAAAGTAAAATACATAGCTTAAAAGCTGAACTAGGTGCTAAATTGTATACTACTGTGAAAGCATAACTAGCAAACATTTCAAGAAAATAAAATAGAATTCATCAGAGAATATAATTTGATGCTGTCTGTAGCTATTATGAAGCTCAAAATCAATCATTTAAAATTTAGATATAGTGAAAATATTAAGTATAATAGCATGAGTTTATTATGAGATGTATGGCAAAAAATATTTATTGTGTTGAGACTATCTCTGCAAAAGTATCCAATAATGGGGAAAGAAGAGTCCTGTATTTTCGAAAAAGTATTGTTGAAGGAAAAAAAAGTTTTCGAATCTTGTGGACACTCTCCTGATGCCTACATTTCTTCCCTTTGGTAACCCAGTCGAATGGTCATTGAAGGTATATTTGAATACTTCCACTGGTACAAGTTTAGGAGCTCAAATTTGCCTTTAAGACTTCTAACTTTTGAAAGTTTATACGTTGTTACTTATGGCTTCTACTCGTTCATTCTTGTTTGATCCTAATGGGTATAATAATACTACAAATCAACATTTTATGAGTACCTTTTTGAAAGTATATTTTTATATATGTTTCTTTGATATTATTTGATCTAAATATCAGCCTTATAGGATAATTTAGTTGTTACTATATCGATTTTATAGATATAGATTGAGATTCAGAGAAAGATGTGTTCAATGTCATGTAACTAGCAAATGACAGATACCAATCATAAACTTAGATTTTCTTTTTGTTTTTGTTTTTATAGGCTCTAATCTAGTAGGAATAAACTTAGATTTTCTGATTCCAAGTTATTTGACATTATTTTCATGGTACATGACACTCTATTATAGAATAATTATAATCTTTTAAAAACATATTGGTTGCTCAGATAATCAAAGACACCAGATAATAACATTAGGCAGTATTATGGTTAGTAACTCAAGTTCTGGAATTAGACAGACCTAGGTTTGAAGCTTCCACTCATAATTTAGTAACCTTGAAGGAATTATTAGACCTAACAAACTTTATTTCTTCATTTACAAAACATAAATAAAAAAAAGAACAAACCTTTTAGGATAGAATTACATAATTTTAATGCAGTGGAATGTGTGGTGCACAGGTGATGTTCAATTAGGGTTAATTATTTTTATTTCCTTATATTATCATTACCAGCAATATTATTATTTCCTAGCATCCGTCCAGTTTTCATTTCCGTAAATTAAACATCCTTAATTCTTAATATATCACTTAAATTCTACTCATAATCCTGGTTTTGCTTCTCTGACTGACTTCAGTTTATCTACATTATTCTTTAAGCGAGGCACACAAATAAAACAACCCTGTCAAGTTTCTGACATATTTCTCTTACTGTAAGCAAAGAATAAATTTGATTATTAAGAAATTATATAACATTTAGTCTCATAATTCATTCTCAAGACTGAAAGCTCCTCGATCACTTATTCTCCCTTTTACCTCAACGTCTAGTATAAAGGCAGGCTGATACATAAAAAGTGTTCCATAGATGTTAAAATTAGCTGTCAACTAAAACAACTAACTAAACTTTATTCACCTGTGTGTACTACTAGCTCTCCCTCACTCTATATTTGTAAATTACTTTCTTTGTTTTTGGATCTATGAATAGTGTTTTACATTTCTCACCCTTAGATTATATCCATTGCTTCAAATTCCTTTAAGTTAATATTTATCTTTTAATCATTCATTATGGTCACTAAGATTTTCCTGTTTTTCAGCATGTGTAGTTTGCAATGATATTTTTCAAGTAACTTTTTAAAATAGAGTTGTCAATGAAGTCTTGCTTCATATTATTAGAAACTTTCTTCTTCCGGTATAGATTATTTAATTGATGATATAATGTAAGAAGATATTCACTTACTATTCTCAAACCTATATTGTTCCTTTTGAAATATTATTTTCAATTGCCATTTGAATGCTTTATTGAGGAGAAAGTGGTAGAGCATAAGGTTGGGAAGTTAGGTAGGATGAAATAATCCTTTTTCGGTTAATAAAGTCAAAGATTTCAACTTCATCCCACAGGCAATGGGGAAGTCATTTAAAAATTTAAATCCTAAAATGACTTGATCACATTATTGTTTTAGAAATACAACTCTGTTGGCAAGGTGGAATATGCTTTAGAAAATTATGAGACTGCAGGCTCACAGAATGTTCAGGAGATTTAAAACAGTATTTTAGAAAAGAGTACATGAGAACTAGAAACAAGGAAATGAGATTTCTGCTTTCTTTCCAATTATTCATAAAATATCCTGTAAGAAATATGTGTATAATTCAAAGATGAATATCTATGCAAAATGTCAGAAAATGTAAAAAAAGATATATAAAGTATCTAAGATAAATAGTATGTTTACAATAAAAATTTAAATAAATGAAGTTTAGAAAATCATGTGGATTATAAGTTTTTGAAAACTTATGAGATAGTAAAACTGTATCATTTAAGGCTTGCATCAAATAAAACTAAATTATGATTAATTGCTACGTTTTCCTTAGGAATTGCATTGCTTTCTTACTTGCTTTGGTTTTCTTACTTTTCCTTAAAAACTAAGTATTTGGATGAATTTCTTATCTGATATTTAATTGCTTTTCTTACAATTATCAAATTCTTCTGTAATGTTACTCAAATTATATAATTCTAAGATTGTTTTAATTAACTAAAAAGAATCTATGATGAATCTCTTAACTTAGTAATATCCTGTATACATATGTAGTATACATTGGTGACAGCTTTGTATGAAAAAATAAGCATATTAAACTGAAAAACATAACATTTTATACATGTGGGCAATATTGATACTTATAATATGATTTTAAACATTGTTTAATCTATCTGTGTAATACTGGTGCACTAATGTTTTTATAATGATAGTGTATCTCTCGGTCAAGCCAAAGAAACTAACAAAAACAAAACCTTAATAAACCATTGGCTTGATTTAAATTGTTTCATCTCTAAAAGATGATGATGTTGAATCTTAAACATGAGGCAAGTGGAGAGAAATTAAAAGAGATGTAAAAGGCTAAAAAATGGGAACTATGAGAAAAGGTGTATCAGTTAGTGCTGCTTCCAAGATGCTCCAAAACTCCATGACATAAAATGGCAACTATTTTTTTCCTCCCGTATCTGTAAATGAGCTGAGGTTAAGCTGATCTCATCTGGGCTTAGTGAATGAAGCAGTACAGGGAATTTCACCTCAAAATAAGGCTCCCTGGTATAATGAATATTTTGAGTTAAAGGCCCTTAGGGATTAACAGAGGGTAGAAGAGACTTTTTCCTATCTATACAAAGACCGGACGGGACAGACCCACTAAGGAAAACAATTGTCCCCCTTCCCCCTTCCTCTCAATCCTTCGCCTTTCCCGAAGCACAAGCTGAAGCTCCCTTATCTGCCTAAAGTCCAGATCTACCAAAGAAGAAAACAATTCTGATCTCTTCCCTGAGTTTTCATTAACTGAATCCATATCACAGGAAGGAAGACTAAAGTCTGTCAACAAACCTGGACAGACTTTTGTCACAAATCATTGTCTAGTCTGTGGGCCCAACAGACTTTGTCCCAGACCATTGTACGTTCTTCAAACCCATTGAATTTTGCCTTGTAATCATTTATTGTCTCTCAACAGAATTCTTCTCCCCTGTCCCATACTCATTTTGCCAAGATCTAATCCCTCATTTCTTTTGTAACCTCCAGATATTATATAAGGTTTTGCACACCACTGGGGTGTTGGGTCTTCATTCTGAAGGCTCCTCTGTCATGTAAAACTATGATCAAATACATCTGTATACCTTTTTTCTTATTAATCTGCCTTATTGTGAGTTGATTTTTCAGTGAAACTTCCAAGGGCGAAGGCAAAGTTGCCTTGGCCCCATCGTGAGGCTTGGCCACCAAGCCATTGGGTAGGTTCAGGTTTCCTCTGTGTGTTTCCCATCCTTTGTGGATTGGTGGCCTAGCTTAGGTATACTCTTGTCATGGTGATAGCACAAGCTCAACATGTATAAAAGAATTTACTTCTATCCACATTTCATTGATCAAAGCAAGTCATATGGCTAAGCTCAAAGCCAAGCCATAGGGTATGAAAATACTTCACCTCTAGTGGGAGCAACTGCAAAAGTACATGCCAAAGTGTATAGACAAGGGAAGGAGGAATTTGGGGGCCAGTTATTTAATCTATGATAAAAAGTTAATTGAAAGTGTGATTACAAAGTTTAGAGAAGAAAATCATGTGCTTTCTTCAGATATTCCACAATCTGAAACAAATTTTTGAAAAAAAATTACTTAGAATTATGTAACTCTACGAATTTGCATGAATTTATATGCCACTCACCTAAGATATGTCATCCTGTTTCAGTACTGGCCTCTGAAACCTCCTCTTATGCATCTGCAGGCTTCCAGAACTACCAACACAGTTACGAGGTCATTAAGAAATCAGTCAAAAGAGCCTTCTAACTTGAGCTACTATCAGAGTTTACTTTAATCATAGTGACTCTTTATAGCGGGAAAATGACGGAGTCATATTTGCTTTTGTAGCTCTCCACTGGAGGCATATATCCTTGAGCTTTCCTGCTGTCAGGTGGAAGATATCTAAAATTTCCTAAATACCATCCAAGCAGGCCACTCGCCTAGAATAAGTCTGTTATCTTTCTTTTTATATGTTCTCAGCAGAGAGGTAGGAAAAGGGAGAATAGTACTAGAAAGCAATTGGTACTTTGTGAAACTAAGCACATCAGTTTCAATGCTCTTACTTCCAAATGTGAGGGCTTACCCTCATGCCTGCCCTATGGGGCCTAGAAAAAGAATCCCATATTTCAAATGACTGACCATTATTAAGGTAAACTATATATTCTCATGCTATTTATATTCCATTCATGTAATTAAGATCATGGAACAGCAGGATTGGAACCAGGGATTCTCATATTCTGGAATATCTGCTGGTGTATTTAAATCTGTGCCTCTCTCTCCTGTTCTCAGGGCCCCAAGACTTACAATGGTCACTCTCCCTTAGTCTAAATCTGGAGCCCCCTCACAAAAATCACTGATAGTCTCCAAAATTCCTTATTTTGGCCACTGAAAATCAGAACTGTGGGCATGCTTAATAAACCAGAACTAATATGACTTGCAAATAAAGTGTTTTTGTTAATATTAATATATCAGATGCTTGAACATCTCCAGAACAAAGACAACCATGGAAACAAAAGAAGTAAGCTGAACTTCTGACACTCTCCTCCAGGGCAGAATCTTTTCCCTTCCATGATGCGGCAGTGCTTATTTTTTCACTTGAAAGTTGAGAAGTTGACAAATGAAACCTTCTTTCTCTTCTTCTATGTATCTTCACCAAACTTCTTTATAATTATCCATAACTCAGAATCTGAGTAAAGTTAAAAAGGAGGAAGAGTGATAGTTGTCATAACAGAAGTAGTTCTTAAGACTACCTTAAACTTGGATTACACATTTGAGAAATATTTCAGTTTTCTGACATCAAAACCTGTATTTTAGGGGGAAATATGATAACTAGTGACAAACATTAGTGACGTCAGCTAATGTTATATTGTGTTAAAGTAGAATGCAAAGTTTGGGAAAGGATTAAATAAACACATTGATCTCATTTTTAATTTGTTAATATATATGAATGTTACATAGAAAAATATGTAATATCCTTTTACCTATCAGTGACAAATAGCCCTATATTATTATATCAGTGCTACTTGCTCAGTTTCATCAGGCCAAGAACATTATGCTTACATATTAGTGGTGGGTGCTTGGCTTCACTAGCTATGCTTAGTTGGGAGCTGTTAAGACTTTATACTTACAGACCAGCCCCATCCAGTTCCTGAACAAATGTAACCAGAGAAGAGAGGGACAATAATAAAATAATAGTATTAAGAACACATTTTTATGGGATGTTTATGTAATAGGAATGCTGAGTGCTTTCCTTTCATACAGTATTCAACATTATCCTGCATTAGACCTCAACACTATACCTGTTGTCTACTTTACAGATGAGGAAACTGGATCTTAGACAAATGATATAACTTACCCAACACTACATAGCCAGCAAGTGGTAAGGCAGAGAGCCTCCAGGATCATGCTCTTTGCCATTATGCCATCTTGCCTCCTAGAACATAAGAGTCTAAGGTTACTTTTGCTGAAGTCTGATATGTTGGAACTTTATATATTGGCTCATTTTTATTTATTTATTTATTTTTATTTTTTCTTGAGATGGAGTCTTGCTATGTTGCTCAGGCTGGTCTTGAACTCCTGGTCTCAAGCAATCCTCTTGCCTCAGCCTCTCAAAGTACTAGGATTATACTGGCACTTTGAGCCACCATGCCTGGCCTTCCTTGTCTTTAGACATACTGTTGCCTAATGCACACTTTTGTTTTATGAAAAGTATTTATAGTTATGTTCTAGTTCTAAATCTCAACCTAATTGGTTGAAGTCCTGAAAATCTACCTATTCCTGAAGAGGCTGCCTATTTGCCTTTGGGGTCCCACTCACTGGACTTTGCACACCTGGGTACTGCTCTGAAAGGAACTCAAGTTAGCCTTCCTGTTATCATATTTAAATTTGAGTGGCTGGCCACTCCTAGAGGAGCAAGTTGCAGAGTATGACCTGTGTTCTCTGGTTTCCTCCTTTTTCCAGGATAACTTCTTCAGTTCTATAATACAGTACACTCTCATCTAATGTAGTCAGTAGGTTCTTGAAAACTGTGACTTTAGGTGAAGTCATGTCTATGGAAACCACTTTTACCATAGGCTAATAGACATAAACAAGAGTTAAGTTCCTATGGTATATTTCTGGTCACAAAGACATCACCAAACCTCCAAATAAATGCAAAAACATTTCTAATATTAAACATTGAAATGAACATGAGCTATACATAAAGGAAGATTAATAAAACAAGTAAGATAAGGATTTACTCAAGTTTTGGTGAATCAGTGAGTGACATGATCATAGTGGTAGTGGGTCAAATCAAGAAATAAATGTTAGCAAAGCAAAAATTTCAAGTAGCACGGGCCAACACGCAGTACAAAAAACCCAAACGTGGTGGGCTTGCTGAGCACTTTAGTGTGGAATTGTTTATTGTCGTGCATTTGTATGATTATCATAGACTTTAGGAATTTGTATTTTATAATAATTTGTATTCATCAATTCATTCATTAACCAATCTGCTTATTGGGGGTGGCCTGAACTTATCGTGGCAGCGGCAGCTCAAGGCACAAGGTGAGACCCAGCCTTGGACAGGATGCCATCTGATCTCAGCGTGTACTCACACACACTTCCACACTTGCTCTCACTGGGGCCACGGAGACACACCGATTCACCTCAAGTATACATTTCTGGGATGTGGGAGAAAATCAGAGGATGTAGAGAAAACTCACACAGACGTGGGGACAACATGCAAACTCCACATCTACAGTGGCCCTGGCCAGGAATCAATTATTTTTTTTCATTGATGTTATAATGGAGTGACTTTGAATAAAATGGTGTTATTTAAGTACCTGTGTTACACAGCTGAATCCATTACAATTGTGAAAGAAATGGATCTGCCATGAGTCATCTACCCTCTTATTACTGCTTATCACCAATAAGAAACATGTTAACAGAGATGTTTTGAATAACTGTCCTCAGTTTCATTCTGGATTGAATGTGTGACATCTTTGTTAGCATTTTATTGTATCACAAAGTTTCTAGACATATTATCCCAAACAGTACCAGGTCTGGTTCAGTTGTTAGGTGTCATAAGTTGTTATTCAAAATCCTGAAGTTTGTGAATCACTGGTTTTTTATTCTATAAATTAGTTCGTAGTCAATATTTTAGTACATGAACATTATTTTTATTCACTTGAATTCCAGTATGTTTTCTTAAATTGGAGGAAAAAATGGTGGCATCCTAGCTAGCAAACCAAAAATTCTACTGCATTGTTACCTCTCATAATAACATCTTCCTAAAAACACTGAAATTCATAATATATGGTAAACTATCTCCAAAAATATAGGATCAGTGTACATTTCTACTAATCGAATTATGTCTACTTACTTTTCTCTGGAAAATGGATCAAAGAAGATATATGATTTGATACATTTTCCAATGCTTTGCCAAGTAGTTGAACAACTTTTTCTTTGTGATGCTAGGTGGCACTGCTAGTCAAGACTTGGTGTTTCACAGCTGGCTTTCTTAGTCTAAAAGTTATAAATAGGCATATGAAATAAAATTTAATATTGAAATTAGATGATCACGTATTAATTATCATGAACTTTCAAAGTAAACCTATCATTTCAAAGTTAGAATCCTTCACAGGAAGGAAATTATAAAGTCACATGTAAACCCAAATAAGAGGAAAAGAGTTATAAAACAAAAATTTTTTGGCTTTATTGTTCACTTTAAAATTAGTGTCCTTATTTAATTAGCACCTGGCAAAAAAGCTTTAACGTCTAGTAAGCAGTTATTCTACAAGAGAAAACAAAACAGAAATATCAATCTTGCAGAATTCAATGCTCTTAGACACAATACTAGTGTTTTTACAACATTTAAAATATTTCATCAAAGAGTATTGTCAAGTATCCTTTCTCTTAAATTCTACAGTCATTTAAAAAAAAGCAGCAACTTTCTCTTATTTTATTCAGATTTCACTGTATGAAAGCATTATCCCATTCTCAGGTAATTTATATTGTTAGATATTTATGGAAATCAGTATGCTTTTGGTAAATGGCAATACACTTATACCCAAGGATAATTAAAAATCTGATGGAGAAATGTAGGACTCTCAAGTATTTCCAATGTCACATAAAGATTTGTTTCTTGAATACATTCATCCAGTGTTATTGTCTGTTCCTTCTCTATGTTTGGTTAGTATCAAATACCAGTCTTTTGTTTATTGTATAGTAAGCTTACAAAGAAAAGGCAAATTCTCAGGCATTTATGCAGACATTTGAATACCATGTTTTAACATTTGGATCGTCCAAACGGAACCGACAGCATTCTGACCATTAGCTGGGTCACTAGCAAGGCACTGAGGGCCTCACCTGAGTAACTCGAGAATCCCCTCAATCTGGCTCTTTGATTTGGCTTTCACAGGCCAGTACTTTTTATTTCTTCTCATCTGTCTGCTATCATGTTAACAAGCCAAGGCGAATCTCAGCAGCTCATTGACAACATAATAAAATCAGATTAGAATTTCACCAGCTAAAAGAATGGCTTACTTTTAGGGCTTTCGGCTTGAGACTAATGTTTGTGTGTACCTCAGTGATCAAATAAGGGAAAAAAAAACCTCCTAAAATACAAATCAAACAAACAAGTAAAACCATAATGGTTGCCCACAAGAACTATTTGCTCAAGTTGGCTGAGGCTGATTGAAAACCCAGATAAATCCCAAACCAAAACAACACATCTTTCATGTTACTGGCATATTACCGCTAGGCTCATCCCAATGTTGTTTTTATAACACTAATAACTGTTATCTAATTTACATTTTGTTAATATGAGCCCTGGTTCAAGAAAAGTCAATTGATGATGTTTGTAGCTGCTGGAAGACTGCTGGTTTTTCGGGTTTTTTTTTTTTTTCAAGTTTAAAAGTGAAATATGTGATCACTGAGTTATTGAGGTGAATATTGTTTTAAAGATTTCATTGCTACTGGAGATTTTGGCAACTTCTAAAGGCGTTTATAACCAACATAAATAAACTTTTCAAAAAAGAAAAACTGAAAGGAAGACAATGTTTATTGTGCAAGAACACTTATTGGGATATTGTGACAAAGAGCTGCAAATTAATGCTGTATCTAATCTCGAATACATGCAAGACTTTTATCCTTCTAAGTAGACTGACCAAAAAGACTAAAACAAATTGTCTTAATTGTGTTTATATTTTCAGGCCACATTTTCCATATACAATTAAGTTATTTAAAATTCTGCAATTGAAGTACTTGTCTTTAATGGTAAGGTCTGGGTTTATTTGATTAAAATGTGATTTGGCATAGTTGGATGACTAACGTTTTAATTAAGAAAATTGTATTTGCTTTTTTGATATTCGTCTATACTCTAACTAGTTTTTTTTATCAGTTACACATGACACATAAACACATTTTGAAAATTAGGTCACTGGTTATTCCTTGTCCTGCAAAACTTAAATAGTAGAAAGATGTATACTGTATGTAAATAATATATGTGTATATTAACTTGCAGGCAATATGAAGTTAGGTAATGTGCTTTAACGTGCTTTATTCATTATTAATTAGTGCAACACAAGAACTTAAATAGCCTAGGACATTTAAGCAAGAATGAAGATGTTTTTAAAAGAGCAGCAATCCTGTAACAAATCCTATTTCTCCGTTATACTAATTGCTTTCATTGCATTTAAATCCCTGCTAGTGCTGAAAGGTAAAAGCAAGCTAGGAAGCTGCATGACTGAGAAACCCAAACGATACTTAAATTTTTTTTTTCCAGTTCTATGCCTTGATAATTTGCCATCTGAATTGCATACTGTATGCAGTGCTTTAGCCTTTAACGTTTTTAAACAATAGCATATTACATTTTAGCATGCTGTTTTATGATAAAATAAATGTGCCATGCATTAAATTATGCAGGTATACATTTAAAACGCTTCGTGTGTCCAAAGTACATAGTGAGGACAGGCACTTGCTGGTTTGGTATTGACATACCACAGTGTAAGGCTGACAATATCTAATCTAGGGTTAATAATGTGTAATATATATATATTATCAACCTTGCATTCATTGGCATTGGGAGAAAATGTTTCAGAGAACATATGTCAAATTTTGCTCTGATTTGGGTTTTCTCAAGGTTAATTAGTATCCAAGTGAATACGAAGCTTTATTCCTCTTTAATACTTTCATCCCAGGGATATTTGCCTGAGGTTGAACTGTTTTTGATTAACTCTATGTGATAATGAAAACCATGAGAATAGCCTTGTGTAGGAGTTCCTTTTTTTCTGATGTTACATATAAAACTGCGGAAGTCTTACAATATTTAACACTAAACTTTTTTCCCTTTCTGCACCCAGACCTCAAATTAATTATGAAAGTGTGAGGAATGATTTTATCCAAAGTCATTACTGTTTTTGGAAGGTGTGCGTAAGTGAAGAGTTCAACTATTTTTATTGCGGCAAAGAAAAACACATTCTAATGAGGGTCCAAGGTGATTTTTTGTGCTCTCCAGGGACAGACAGGGAGTCAGATCAGCAATTGTACATAGAAGATTGAGACAAATGGATCTATACTTCTTCTATTATCATGACATGCCTATTTTTAGCTAATCCCTAATAATTACTGGTGTTTCTTCCTCATTCTGAATTTACAATAGAGGAACAACTGACTGGATAAAATTGTCAAAGTTGTTTGGGAAGGACTCTAAAGAAACAATAATTTTTTTCCTTCATAAACTGTAAGAGATTGTGAAAAAAGAAAACTCCCTTCTATTTGATTTTACTTCTGTTTTGGTGAGCTCATTTTGATGCTGAATGATATCAAATGAAATAGTTAATGGGTTCATTGTGCATGGGAATCTATAGCTATAATGAGGGCTGAACATGTCTAGAGACAACACCCTTTATTTTGCTCTTTTCAAGTTATAGTTGAATTTAAAAGGGAAAGATAATTCATAAACCAATTAATAAGATTATTACTTTGCAAGAACCTAATGCTTAATAGTATACCTTCTATTCAGTTTTCTTCATCACTTATTGGAGCAATTTTAATTGATGAAAAATGTTTCCAATGTCAAGTTGTAAGAATAAATTTGGTTTGCTTCATAAATGGAGAGTTTGTTGGAAAGATAGTAAAGACAGACAGAAAAAAATGTCTTGTATGTTTCAATGAGGCATCATAGACAACTGTAACACTTTTCACTGCTCTTCAGTTTAAAAAAAAATAGGATTGCTAGTTTAAGAGCAAGTCTGGAGACTCAACAGCAATTCCATTAGCTATTGCAAAAGCAGTGAGCCACTTCTCCATCTTTATTCATCCTGTTTACTCAATTGCTAACTAACTAATCTCTCTCTTTTTCTTTTTCTCTTTCTCATAACTGGGGAAAAAAAGAGGTTCCAATTGGTCTGGCTAGTCACCTCCAGAGTAGATAGACACATTGGTCAGAGTCTCCCTTATAACTTCCTTGCAGGACGGTTGCTTTGTCTTATTTCTCACGTCCATTCCAATTAGCTGTAGTCCAGGCAGGCCACACATGGTAAATTAAAAAAAAAAAAAGTCAATTCAGGGATAAGAAACACATCAGACTAGGGTTATAAGCGTTCCAATGAGTCTGAGATTTCTCACAAGACTGCTATAAAACTGGAGGATAATTTGCGTAACCTGACCATGCATTTGGATCCAGAGAAAATAAATATTTGTTTCATGTTATTAAAATTTTACTATTTGGGTTGCTCAAAGTACGACTACTTGAAAACTTAAAAACTATTTGAAAAAACTAATACACAGTAACTGAGACTATATATCATAAGAAATGTTAATAGTAATTTTACATTTAAAGGTACTTGAAATGCATAGTCCCCTCCACTCATCAGCCGAGTTCTAGGAAGCACTTATCCATTAATTGCTGAGAGCTTCTAATGAAAATTGACATAAGCCTGCATGTTTGGATTCCTTAATTTTCTTAAAGAAATACATTTAAAAGAAATTGAATCACGATTGAATGAGCTAATTTTAGCAATTAAGTGGTTATTTAATGGATTACTTTCTATATAGCACATTTTTCAAAACGAAGAAAAGTCATGAAAATGCTTGCAGATACAAAAGAATAATAAATTTTTAAACCACAAAGCTAATAAACTAGATAAACTAGTGTTATGCTAAGAAAACCCATCCTAGTTCATTAAAGTCTAACATCTGAAACCACTAAGTGATCTATCCCTTTCCACCACCATAGTACAAAGGTGCTACGTTACAGCATCAGATTAACTCCTCCATACATTTAGGCTAAACTTTGCTTGAAATGCTACCAGGCATGTTCAAAGAAAGAGTGTTTTCTTTGAACAGTATGTGTGAAGACTCTGATTATATTTATAATATATGTATACATATATTTTATATACTTTTTTTAACAAGTCACTATCTTAAGAGAAAAATCAGATCCAGTAGCTTTTTGACAAATAGAAATTGCACTTACTGATATCATTCATGTGGCCATGGGGATTCAAAAGAAGTACCACTGCTGATACTATCGTCAATAATACTGACGACTCTTAATTCCTGGAGATCAAATTAACTAGTTTATCTTTGGTTTCTGTGTAAAAATACATCACTGAGAATTAATATTTCAAAACATTTGATACCAATTTAGCACTGGTATTTTAAAAAATTGAAATAAACCAATGATTTGGTGAATTTTTTTTTTTTTTTTTTTTTGAGACAGATTCTGGCTCTGTTGCCCGGGCAAGAGTGCCGTGGCATTAGCCTAGCTCACAGCAACCTCCAACTCCTGGGCTCAAGCGATCCTCCTGCCTCAGCCTCCCGAGTAGCTGGGACTACAGGCATGCGCCACCATGCCCGGCTAATTTTTTCTATATATTTTTAGTTGTCCAATTAATTTCTTTCTA